>VWZV01000728.1:441942-590785 GCA_013397155.1 Irena cyanogastra
CCACCAGCAAAACCAGAGTCTGCATGGTAATAATGTCTATCCGCTTGCAGTGGAACCGGGCAACTTTCAACACCTTTAAATAGGTGAAACACAAGATCACCAGAGACAGCATGAAACTGGTGGAGTGAAAGACAATAGTGAACACTGTAAACCTTCTCCTCTCCGTCTCTTCCTTCAGGTGTAAGGTGCAAGAGGCGTAAACGCTGTTGTAATCTACCCATGAGTAAAACAAGGATACCAAGGGGAACGTGAGGGAGTGGAGCCACGAGTAGCCCATCAGTATCACAGCGTCCTTATACCGCATCTTGCTGGTGTAGCTTAGGGGGAACACCACGGCAATCCATTTGTCGATGCTGAGCGCTGCCATGCTCAGCATCGTGTTGGAAGTCAGGAAAGTTTCCAGGAAACCCACCGCCTTGCAGACGCAGCCCCCGAGGGGTTGCTGGTTCCTCAGGATGCCCAGCAGGGTAAAAGGCATGTTCAGAACGGTGAGAAGCAGGTTGCAGAAGGATAAGTTCACCAGGAAAACCCCGGCGACCTGCCTGCGGATCTCCGTACTGTAGACGAAGCATAGCAGCACCAGGAGGTTGGAGAGCAGAGAGACAACCAGCACCAGCACGAGGAGCAGCGCCAGCAGCACGCCTGCCAAGTCCATCTCTCAGCGGGTCGCCTGGAGCGGGCGAGGGCAGGAGGAAGGGGGCACCTGCGCCGGCACCGCAGCCTCGCCTGCCGCCCGACGCGGCCGCCCGCGCATGGTGCCGGCGGCGGGGCAGGGGCCGGGGGCAGCGCCAGGGGCAGCGGGGCGCAGCGAGAAGGGCAGGGGCGGGGAGCGCAGTCCGAGGTGCGGAGAGAGGGGCGAGGGGAGCGGGACTGGGCTGCTGGACGGGGCAGAGGAGGGAGGACAGAGAAAGCGGGGCCGGGGCTCTCTGACAGCAGTCAGGCAGCGGGGGGGAGCGGGGCCCGGGGGGAGCGTGGCCGGAGCCGAGGGCACGCAGCGACCGGATCGGGAGATAGAGGGAGATGGGGGTACCCGAGAATCGGAGCTGGAGGTAGGGGGCCCGAGGTACCCGGAGACCGGAGCCGGGGGAGGCGGGAGGAGCGGGGCCCGGGCGAGCGGGGCCGGAGGCGCGGTGCTCGCCGTGCGCTGTCCGCGGTGCTGGAACGGGCGCTGCCCCGACGGCTCTGCCTTCAAGCCGCGGAGCGCGGCCCCCCCGGCGCCCGAGCCCGCGCCCCCTCCATGCCCCGGCGCGGCTCCGCTCCGCCGGGCGCACGGCCTCCGCAGGCTCTGAGCATCTTCCCCCGCTGCCCAGCCCCTCAAATACTCCAGCCGCGGAGCCTCCCGCAGCGACTCATGCGCAGACGAGCGGCTGCGAGGCACAGGCTCAGCCAGGGATCGCGGCGTCGGGCTGATCCACTCCCGGATCGCAGGCGAGAGCCGCAGGAAGCCCAACTTTCCGCTAGTGTGCAGCTCAGGGAGGATCAGACCTGGAGAGGAGTTACTGGTAGTTTGATCCCTGCGCTGTGCTCAGGCACACCCTGAGTGCACCAGCTGTATCTGGCGCTCCTGAAACCTGTTCAAAACCTGGNGAGGAGAGGAGAGGAGAGGAGAGGAGAGGAGAGGAGAGGAGAGGAGAGGAGCCCCGAGGGGGGAGGAAGGCAATCCCCTCGGGGAGAGGAGGGCAGCCTGGAGGGAAGGAGGGTAGCCCCAGCCCCGCTGAGCCTCGGGACGATCGCACTCAACAAAGCAGCGACTCTCGCTTGAAGGGAGCTCAGGCAAGTGGGATAGCCCGGAGAGCCGGACTGGCATTCGAACAGTCGCACAAATGCACAAGTCACTGTTCCTGGCACTGTAAGCAGCGTCTGACACTAGAGGCAGGAGCGCTCGCCGTGCGGCCGGGCAGGCAGGAAAGGGTGCCGAGAGGCGGGATGTCGTTCCGCCCGGGGTAACTACCGCGAGTGACCGCGGGCTGTGAATCCGAACGCGCACGCATTACCTGGGGTGGATATCCACCAGCAAAACCAGAGTCTGCATGGTAATAATGTCTATCCGCTTGCAGTGGAACCGGGCAACTTTCAACACCTTTAAATAGGTGAAACACAAGATCACCAGAGACAGCATGAAACTGGTGGAGTGAAAGACAATAGTGAACACTGTAAACCTTCTCCTCTCCGTCTCTTCCTTCAGGTGTAAGGTGCAAGAGGCGTAAACGCTGTTGTAATCTACCCATGAGTAAAACAAGGATACCAAGGGGAACGTGAGGGAGTGGAGCCACGAGTAGCCCATCAGTATCACAGCGTCCTTATACCGCATCTTGCTGGTGTAGCTTAGGGGGAACACCACGGCAATCCATTTGTCGATGCTGAGCGCTGCCATGCTCAGCATCGTGTTGGAAGTCAGGAAAGTTTCCAGGAAACCCACCGCCTTGCAGACGCAGCCCCCGAGGGGTTGCTGGTTCCTCAGGATGCCCAGCAGGGTAAAAGGCATGTTCAGAACGGTGAGAAGCAGGTTGCAGAAGGATAAGTTCACCAGGAAAACCCCGGCGACCTGCCTGCGGATCTCCGTACTGTAGACGAAGCATAGCAGCACCAGGAGGTTGGAGAGCAGAGAGACAACCAGCACCAGCACGAGGAGCAGCGCCAGCAGCACGCCTGCCAAGTCCATCTCTCAGCGGGTCGCCTGGAGCGGGCGAGGGCAGGAGGAAGGGGGCACCTGCGCCGGCACCGCAGCCTCGCCTGCCGCCCGACGCGGCCGCCCGCGCATGGTGCCGGCGGCGGGGCAGGGGCCGGGGGCAGCGCCAGGGGCAGCGGGGCGCAGCGAGAAGGGCAGGGGCGGGGAGCGCAGTCCGAGGTGCGGAGAGAGGGGCGAGGGGAGCGGGACTGGGCTGCTGGACGGGGCAGAGGAGGGAGGACAGAGAAAGCGGGGCCGGGGCTCTCTGACAGCAGTCAGGCAGCGGGGGGGAGCGGGGCCCGGGGGGAGCGTGGCCGGAGCCGAGGGCACGCAGCGACCGGATCGGGAGATAGAGGGAGATGGGGGTACCCGAGAATCGGAGCTGGAGGTGGGGGGCCCGAGGTACCCGGAGACCGGAGCCGGGGGAGGCGGGAGGAGCGGGGCCCGGGCGAGCGGGGCCGGAGGCGCGGTGCTCGCCGTGCGCTGTCCGCGGTGCTGGAACGGGCGCTGCCCCGACGGCTCTGCCTTCAAGCCGCGGAGCGCGGCCCCCCCGGCGCCCGAGCCCGCGCCCCCTCCATGCCCCGGCGCGGCTCCGCTCCGCCGGGCGCACGGCCTCCGCAGGCTCTGAGCATCTTCCCCCGCTGCCCAGCCCCTCAAATACTCCAGCCGCGGAGCCTCCCGCAGCGACTCATGCGCAGACGAGCGGCTGCGAGGCACAGGCTCAGCCAGGGATCGCGGCGTCGGGCTGATCCACTCCCGGATCGCAGGCGAGAGCCGCAGGAAGCCCAACTTTCCGCTAGTGTGCAGCTCAGGGAGGATCAGACCTGGAGAGGAGTTACTGGTAGTTTGATCCCTGCGCTGTGCTCAGGCACACCCTGAGTGCACCAGCTGTATCTGGCGCTCCTGAAACCTGTTCAAAACCTGGTGTCTGTGCCTCTTGGGAGGCTTTCCCCCCTTCCATCTGAGGGATTTCTTGCCCTTTCCCCCAGCAATGCTTGCTGTGGTTGCCCTCTGGGTATTCACACCGGGTCGCTGGCCAGTGAGGGATGTTTCTCAGTTAGAGGCTCCACTTTGAGTGTTTGAATTCGCCAGCTGGTTGAACAAGTACCCACACTAGGTGATGCTGGCACACTCTGTGGAAAGCTAAAGTCTCTCCCTTTACCATTTTTCAGTCACACTGATAACACGGTAGTGTGGTGGTCAGAAAGGTTTTCTCTGTTATCACATTCTGGCAAAAGCTGAAAAGACAGACAAGAAAGAGAACAGAAATTCCCCCCTGCAGCGGTCAGAAATATGGATCACATGGCCAATTCCCAAAAATGTCATGAATCTTTGTCTCAGATTAAGAAATAAGAAAAAAAAACAGAGAGAGCGAAAAGAGACTAAGTTTTGTTGCATCAAAATACTGGCACAGAAAAAAGCTGCCATGTCTAATAACTGTCACATTTTACAGCTGATCGGCAGAACTGACACGAAGAAAAAGGAGAAGAAAAGGTAGCTTTCCTACTATCCAAAATTACTATTAATATCCTAAGGAAAGGCTCTATTGTATATATTGTCCCTTTAGTGTCCCTCGTCACGCAAGTGTGACCACTGTGTGAATAACTGTACATAAAACTGCTTGAAAGAGCCTGAAGGCAATGTAGGTTTTGTTGGGCTTTTTTACCCCAAGAGTAGTTAAAGTTTTGGATCAGGCCCGAATTGAAAAGCTTGCTATGGTAAATTATATGTCTTAAGGAAAGAGCAAAGCAACAAGACATGAGATGTGTTATTTGGAAGCAAACCAGTACAGTATTATTCCTCAGGATGGAAAGAAAATGAATGTTTTCTTTGATCAGAAAGCTGTCATTTGCAAAGATAAAAAAGTTCAGATACATTTGACAGGGCTTATGCTTGAACAAAAATCCAATATATATCTTTATAAGCATTTGAGGGAAAAGAAATCTATAAAAGTGTGACAATACCAGTTTTCTCAGCATTCAGTTGTTACACTTCTATCATCAGAGAGCCAACAGTGTTTGGGAAGGGTTGGGAAGAAATGAACCATCATGGGAGAACCTGGCTGTATCCTTACAGAGCAAAGGTTCTGCAATTAATCCCTCTCCCATAGCAGCAATTCTTACAGTTCCTACTAGTCAGAACCCATATATGACCTACCTTCCATTTAACAGTATCACAAGGTTGTGGGGCTTTCACGTTAGCCATCTGGGAATGGAGGCTGGCTGAGTAGTGGTGTCACTACTGGGGCTATTTCATGTCATCAGAGACAAACTAGATGTGCTGTTCCCTTACTGGGACAGCTACCTGAGAAGCTGTTTCCTCTTGGATGCAGACAGAGGACAGCTTCTGTCTCTTTCTTTCTCTCTCTCTTCTACAAATACATGCATACATAATTTCTCCCATATGGCCTTTTCAAATGAAGAACGAATTGTTTATCGAAACTGATGCAGAAAGAATACGTTGAAATAGGACAAGAAAATGAAAAAGTGGCAAAAAGATGGGAGAAAAAATTGTTCTGATTTTTTTCACATGTACAGTGAGTTGTATAGTACCCTGCAAGAATATTCTGGGCTCAAAGAACCCAGTAGAGATGACTTTGTTGGATTTCTCCTTTTGCTTCCAGTGGAACTTTGTTAATGTGACAAGTTAAATGTGCACATAACTTCCTCTGCTGACCTTTCCCATTTACAGGCAGTAATCCCCTAACACTTCATATCAGACACCTTTCAGTCTTACTTGCAGCTTATGAGGCTGGAAGCAGTCACTTACTTGGGACCAGAAGGCTCAGACTTGCTGTGGTGGGCTTGCAAATGTGGGCAGTGCCTCCTTAGCTCCTGGAAACACATACACACACTCCTGCTACCTTTTCACATATGAGTAGAGACATATGCTTATATAATTTCAAATGCTCACAGCAGTCATACTAAACACAAGTATTTTCCCAATCAAGATCTTACAGTATTTGTCAAGGATGGTGTCTTGGTGGAAACTGGGGACTTTAGAGATTGCTGCAATATGATTAAGAAGGAAAAATAAAGATGTTCTTGTCAATAATTATCCCTTAATAAACACAGTCTATTTAGTTAACACAGATTAGGTAAGTACTTGAGACTTTTATTCTAACAGCTGCATCATTCATTAAATCTACACATTCATCTGTTCTAAATGTTGACCACAACTTATTTGATTTAACAGTGAATGGACTGTGTTTGTTGGAAAAAATAGGGTTAGAATCAAATTCCTTTTTTAGTTTCACTCCAGGAGAGATGTGTCATTCAAATTTCAGTGTACATCAGAACTGCACGTAATTCAGCTCTAATCAATGTGTTCTGCAAAGGCTAGGAACACATTTAATTTGGTTCTAATTTTAAGAAAGCACTATGAAAGAAGGAAACCTCAAACAAATTATGTCAATTAATTTGCAAGCACAGAGAAAAGCAACCCTTTTTCCCTGATTCTCTTATGACAGGTGAAAAGAGGGAAATTAAATTATATTAACTAATATGGGGGGAAATGGAATGACTCATGGAACTGATGTTATGAAAGAAGCTTTTCACTTCTAGGGCACTTGATAAAAAGTGACCCATTTCAAAGTGAGTAAGACTGGTTAAAATCCATGAGATTTTTCAATATGTCCTGTAAATAGATCTGGTACTGATAGATCCTGACAAGCACAGAGAAATATCTTCTCACTTCCACGATGACTGCAGGTGTGTTAGTGTTTTCACATTACATTTAGCTAATGAAGCTTTAGTGAAGACAGAGTCCTTCAAGTCTCAGCAACAACTTTTTTTCTTGTTATTCTTTTGTTCTTTTTTTTCCCCTCTTTCTTTTAGGATTTGAACTATAGAGTCTTTGAGCAAGCAGGGCTACTACACAAATATAGATTTTATTCTTTCTGGTACAATGAGACAAATAAGTGAGCAGATAGTATTATTGTGACAAGTAACATCCTGTTAGTCTCTAAAGAAAAAATGTGAAGCCTGACTCATCAGTCTAATACAATTCTGAAAGACTGTTGCTGTGGCAGAATTCCAGTAGGTATATTTACCACCTGTGGAATAACTTTGTCCTAAAGATCTTCCTAAAATGGAACAAAGAAAAATTCCACGTGTGTAAAGCCCACACATTCCTTCACTAAGCCTCTACTTTTCAGGGGAAAAATTTGGAGCAGAAATATGAAGCTCAGTCGTGCCACAGACTGAAATTGCTTCAAAATTGCCTAAGTACTATAATGAGGAATCTCAAAGTTCAACAGATAATCTCGCAGTTGTATCAAAAATCTCCACTCACAAAAATCTTTTGAGTCATATTTCTGCTTATGCAAACTAGATAGATTCCTACAGTCTGCAAAAATTGATCTCAAAATTATTCTAGAAGACAATATTTTATTTTGAAAGATGAAGAGCAGCAAAACTAGTGAAGGGTCTGGAGCACAAATCTTATGAGTGTGGCTGAGGGAGCTGGGGTTGTTTAGCCTGGGAAAATGAGACCCATGCAGAGCCTTCTCACTCTCTGCAACTACCTGAAAAGAAGTTGTAGGCAGTTGTGGGTCAATCTCTTCTCCCAGGTAACAAGTGACAGGATGAGAGGAAATGGCCTCAGGTTGTACCAGGTGAGGTTTAGATTGGACAGTAGGAATAATTTCACCAAAAGGGTTGTCAGTTATTGAAATGGGCTGCCCAGGGAAAGGGTTGACACATCATCCCTGGAGGTATTTAAGAGACCTCTAAATATCTTTTAAGTGTAGATGTGACCCTGAGGTTTAGTGGCTTAGTGGAGACTTGGCAGTCCTGGGTTAACAGCTGTACTGGGTGATCTTTAGGGTCGTTTCCAGCCTAAGTGATTCCATGATTATATTCTTGATATTCTGAATGGAAATGGGAGTGCACAAATACTGGAAGATGACAGGAAAACAAAAACCTTCACAGAAATTCAGCCAGTTTCACTTGACATACATTTCTCAAAATAGCTATGTATGGATATGTGTCAATGCTTCCTGTTTCCCCCACCAATTCATTTTGCCTTTTTTCCTCTTCCACAATGTGAGGCACCAGGTAGAACCAGAATTCTGGATTGCAAAATTTGGCTTTGGAATCAAGCTGGTTGGTTTGTTTATTTGTTTGGGTTTTTTTTTTTCCTAGAGTGCAATGCAAAAGTGTGAAGGCAAAAATATGTTATTCTACTGAGCAGCAAAATATATTGATTTCAATGAAGTTTGTGTCAGGAGGTAAACAAACACTAACTAGCTTTTACACCCAGAAGCTTTACAGCTATAATGCAAGTCTGAATACATTATATGGAGGAAAATATTAATGGAGGAATACTGTTGCCTCAAGCAAGTGGCACAGGTGCTTGAATCTCTGCCTTTCATAACTCAGGGACAAGTTCTTCAAAATATCCAGAATATGTCTGTTCTTTCCCCAGACTGGTTCTACAATAGAGTTACTCCTGTTTTAATTAAATATTCAGGACTTGGGCTATAACTAGAATTTATATTTTATGAAGGTACAATTCTTCTGCAGTCTCCAGAAAAAATAAAATGGTGAGTGGAATCTTATTGAATATAAGAGCACATATAGTTGCTTACCATTTTCATCTGTTTTGCCTCCTTTTAAGGATTTGATATATTGATATATTTTTAACCTGGCAGGAATAAAGATTAAAGTGCATTTTTTTGGTATTTTTCAGTGCCTCACAAACACAGTAGTTCATACTAGAAATGCTGTATTACACCAGATTGTTATAAAACTTACCAAAGCTGCAGGCATGGGGATGAAATTCCCAGGAGCCTTTTACTGGCATTTTCAACAAATGTGACAATGTTTAGCACTTCCAGGGGCCAGCAAACATTAAATGGCATTTTTCAGAAACTGCTGAGGCAGTTTGTTTAGTGTTGCAGTGAAGTTCCAGGAGCCAGCACATGAAAAAACCGGCACGTGTTCTTCTGCTGTACTATTGAAATTCTCCTTTTCCTGCCTTACTTGTTCAAAATCTCCCCCGCATCTTAAAAAGATGGTTTGATTCTGTTTTCCCTGAGTCAGTGCAAATCCAAGATAAGTCTCTTAAAGCTACTGGGAAACCAGTGCAGTGGAAATGAAAGCAATCAAACACAAGACTGTAAAACAGTATGAAGCTTCTAGGATGAGGCCATTTTGATTATACTTATTTATTATAGAGAGCACTCTAAGCAAACACATCAAGAAAAAATTAACCCCACCTTGTGCAGTGGAAGGGCTGATCTGCCAGGGGTCTGTGCTGAGCTGCTCAGGGACAGATGCACAAAGCCCTTTGGACAGTTGCAGAGGAAGGAGCACAAGCACACAGGCGAGAGCTCTGTCCTGAGCTGTTTGCTCAGGAGCAGTTTAAGCAGATGATGGATCAAAAGGGCAGAAAAAGCTGGGCTGGACAAGTCACCTTGGTTTGAACTCACACATGACCAGAGGGGTTGCAGCAGGACAATATTCTCTGGCATTATGGCACTGTGCCTCTGGGCTCTGAAAATGCCCTCCTATAGGATAGGCATAATTTATCTTCTCATGGGCATGCAGCAGACCAGTGCCCATAATTCAGGGTAACAGCTCTGTGTTGTTCACCCTGCCCCAGCCCTTTAACCTTCACATATTAATCTTTCTACATCAGGATCTTGCTTGAATATCTTAGTTTGCCTTTCCTCAGCCCCTCACAGCAGAGATGTTTCTTCACACCCTCACTAACAGGTACAGCTTCTATTGGTGAAGGTAATCAACCAGCACCATCTGCCTTGAGCAATAAATAGCCAAGATATTTTCTACAGCAATATCTAGGCACTGTCCTCCCATCACACCCATCCTTTTACTCTGCCTACCCACCCATCCACCCACCCCCACATCCATCCACAGGAACATGTTTTTGCAGAAAATACTCTGGCTCAGAGGCAACTCCACTCTAAGAAATGGAATTGGCAGGTAATAAATAGGCCTGCACTATGTTGCTTTCATAGAAACACTCAGGGGCTAAGGCTTTTAAATGTGAACACAGGTTATTATGAGTGCACAGCTATCTTGGAGCCTCTATTATCATGCACCTTTCACTGTGTGTTTCACTGAGTGTATTAAAAAAAAAAAAAACAACACCAAAAAGTCCCTCTTTCAGCAGGGTAAAGAAAGAAAATCCAGAAACTGCCGGGACAAAATTGACACTGTATAATGCAAACTCTGTGCCCTGGCATAGCAGGGGTTCCCACAGCAAGTGAGTTGCTTAGGAACAATAATAACAACGTGTAGCCCCCAGTCATCCCCTCCAAATATGCAGGAGAGACCTAGTGCCCCTCCAGGAGCATAGAAGAGAAGTATTTATCCCCTTCCTTGAGTCTCACTCTCATCCTTACCTGGGATGGGCTTTCATCTGGTGAACACAGGACAAGTTATTCCCCAGTCCTGCCAGGAGCCCCTCCACAAACAAATGCTATCAAAGTCAGTAAGATCTTCAGAAATTCACAGGAAGGGGGAAAGAAAGCACAAGTGCAAATAGTGGCTCTCCAAATCCTCTGCTCCTACACCTCCTACAAGCACCTTTGCCCACCTGTGGGGCAGGCTGCAGGAAGGGTTTTCTTGCCCCAGACAAAGTGATGGAGTAACCTTGTCCTGACCTGTGCTGTGGTGGCACAGGCTCGGTGACCCTTGGGCTGCACTTCTGCCGGTTTGCCACACAGTGGGCTTTGCAGGCTGCTTCCTCAAACCTTGGTCTCACAGAGGAAGGTGGAAATGAAGGTCTTTCACAGACAGGGGGAGAAGAAATGCCACGAGCTCCTTCTCACACGAGGGCTCTGGGAGATTACCTGCAGCTGAAGCTCTCTGTTGTACCTCGCTGCTTAGCAGAAGTGCCCCAGCTCTTACCCTGTGAGCCCAGTGCAAATCAATTACTCCCAAAACAACATTTTCTCCTCCTTCTGCTGATGAGGTCCCTCGAGTTTTGTAACCTCTGCAATTTCTTTGGAGGTGTGTTAAAATTAATAATTTATTCTGAATTCTGATTTCTTTTTTTGGTAATTCAGTTCATTTTTGTGCGTCTTAAGGTCATTTAGAATTTTCTCCCATTCACAGATAATTGTTTTTGTTAACATAGCAGTAGTCTTGGAAACAGTTAAGCAGAGCTTTGTACCCAGCATCCAGCTTCATGCAATGAGTTAAGCAAGTGAAAATATGTGCTGTTCTCATATGTGTTGTCATACACAGAGCTGTTCTGGGAAACTGGTGTGTGGAGCTGCAGTGAACTCTGCCTCTCCAATACACACTCAGCTTTTGGTATTTTTGACACAGCAATTTCAGAAAAAGGTAAAATGTAATCTGAAAAATGCCTTCAATTCCCACCAAAAAAAAAAATGTTCCAGGATTTGGAAAAGCTCCTTTATTAGTTGAGTTGCAAGTCTAAGATAGGAAAATTTTGGGTTTAATTCCTAAACCTGCCTGAGTAATCCAGGGTAAAAATTCTGCCTTGTTTTAATATAGCTGATATTTATGTGTTTGATATGCTAATTGCTGCTAGATTTTATATTTGTTTAGTAAAGCAACCTTTCACTGCACATTTCCATAGAATTTTTTCTCAACACTATTTGATAATCCTTGTATTTCAGCATTAAATGTTTTCTCTCTGAAACTGTCACCTCATTTTTATCACTTTCCTTACTGTATTCCTCAAGCTAAAAAGAACTCCACCGATTTTTTTGGAGAAACTTTCAAGTGCTGGGCTTTAACTTCTCACAGGAATAGACACAAGGTTGGAATTAAAACCAACAGAACCCCCAGAGTCATTGGCAGAGTTGTTATATAAGAAACTGAATTTCGTGAGTGTACTTGAGATATCTCAGTAAAGCACGTTGTTCTGATATCTTTTTAAGGTAAACTTCCTCAAATATGCTCATTCAAGCCAGCATTTCTCAATGTTTATGAAGGGATATATCTGGTAAAAAGGTCCCAAGAACAGTCATTATGTTCATTTAGTAAAATTCTTTATGTTCTTTGAGATTATGTATGTGCTATTCCTTTCCAATTATATTGTATAATTGTATTCACAAGCAAGTTGTCTGCTAATTTTAAATGGTTTTATTCACAGCCTTGAAAGTTGTGTTGTTTTCTTTTTAATTAGATAATGTTAAAAATCAATAATCAAGGTATATTAGGAGGATTTATAGATCACCAAAGCAAATAAAGGGAACAACTGTGATAATTTCTTTTGACATTCTTTCAGAAATGGGTATGCAATTATCTCGTTTGTACTACAGCATGAGTAAAGATTCAAACTTGATGACAAAAAAAGGGAATTAGGCAGGAAATCTGTTTCAGGGGACCTACCACATTTGTCCTGGCTAATTTCTCTCACTGCTAACAAAGATATGGCTCATATTTGAGCTGCACGTGCTCAGAATTAACTTCAGCTGGGGGATGGCATATACATTTCTCCACCAGATTAAAGAACCAGTAATTTAAATTCTGTTACTCTAAGCAGACAGATTAAGTCCACCAATTTCCAGTATTTAATTTGAGCCCTCTCCAGTTCAGTACGTCTTTAACAGGGCAAATCCCAATCAAGCACAACTTTCCAGATGCCCTTGTAGGTAATACCCACCACACTGATTATGGAGCAAAATAATCTGCTATGAACTGAATGTTTGTATTAAACAACATTTGTTTGCATCTGTGGCTGATTTCAAAGTCACCTGGAAATTCACATTGCAGCACTTTCTTCCTGAGTTCAGAGGGGTCCTCAGAGGGGTTTACAACATAAGGAAATTACATGGTTCTACAGAGATGATTTTACACTGACTGTTTTAAAGCACACACCGCACATTTCTTTTTGTTTAGCTGATTGATCTGGGCCACTGTAGGCCACAGACCACTCCTCTTCATTGTTACTTGTCTCCATTTTCTTTTTGAGATGAAGCTTTTGTTAGTGATCTTATGTTATCTCCCAAGTCTCCGTATCAAATATTACAGACCAAATCAAATTTTCCATGATATTCTCTAAGAAACATTATAATTTGATGGTGTTTCTTAACTTAAAGTTGCCTTTTATGTAAATTGACTTCTACAATAACTGAATAAAATAAATAAAATAAAAACTGACAACCTTGTTATGCTGTTAAAAAAAAAAAAAAAAACCAAACAACAAACAAAACTTTTATTAAAGTAATGATTGAAATCTGGCCATTTCTACATTCAGATTCCCTAAATTATATTTTTGAATGTAAGGGACAAGCACAATGCTCCTTCAGGCTATGAGGAGCAGCCCTGCAGCACACACAGAACCCAGTGCGCGCTGTTTGATAAATCCAGCGGTTTCGAGACGCTCTTAGGGGAGGATGGGAGCATCAGGAATCCGAAGATTTATTCCCATCCCTTCTGGAACTGGGGGTAAGGCCGGTGTTGTTCGGGTCTGATGAGACTGCCGGCGGTTCCAGCGGAGTGCAGGCAGGGCAGTGCTGGTCCCTTGTCCCTTGTCCCTTGTCCCTCTGTCCGGCCGGGCGCTGCCCGTGCTGCTCCTGGCACGGCTCAGCCCAGAGCCTCGGCTCCGTGCTTCCCAAAGGCACTCAGGGAGATTAAACTGCAGTGACTAAGCACGCACCTTGCTCTTCCAAGCGGTTCTCCTCAGAAAAAAAAAAAACAACCACAAACCATCACTTCTGGTTAAACAGATAGCAGGTACCTTTGTTTTAAATAGCAAAAACAACTCGATGGAAACAAAATGATGATGAAAGAACGTTTAAACCTAAATGTGGAAGAAGAATCTATGTTAATTGGGAAAATTAATGTCTAAGTGGCCCAGTTTGAGGGTTTTGCTGATTTGGTTTATTTGGTTATTTGCATTTTTTAAATCTTTCTGCAGTTTGATTTATCTTTTTGTTTTGGTTTGGTTTTTTTTTTTTTTTTTTGTTTTTTTTTTTGCTAGCTCTTTCCTATATCCTTGGATAGTACAAGTACAGAAAAACAAAACAAAACCAAAAAAACCCCCAAAATCAGGATTTAAAGTATTTTTTTCCTCTGAAAATACACATATTGGGGCACACTGTGAATAAACTGCAGCATCCCAGCATATAGTTCTTTCATCANCTATATCCTTGGATAGTACAAGTACAGAAAAACAAAACAAAACCAAAAAAACACCCCAAAATCAGGATTTAAAGTATTTTTTTCCTCTGAAAATACACATATTGGGGCGCACTGTGAATAAACTGCAGCATCCCAGCATATAGTTCTTTCATCACTGATTGACTTTAATTACACTCAATTTATAGCATTAGTGCTGCAAAGCAAGGGGTGTCCTGTTCAGAGTTCTTTTCAGCTGGCTAAGCATTAATGGATGATGATTAACAAAAAAACCCTCTATGCCTTGCCAGTCCAGGCTAAAAGCAAATTGGTAATTTGGCCAATGTGTGTGTTTGTTGTCCACAAATACGAAGAAACAAGTAGCATTAGTGATGCTGCTATATAAATGTATGTTGCATTAATTAACAGACCAACCTAGCCACTCTTTTTCTTGCTTTTTTTTTTTTTTCAGATTAAATTTCAGTTCCAAAACTGCTTCACAACCATTTGGTCAAGCTGAATACAATGGAGGTTCATTTTTTATAAAAATGAATATCCACATATCAGCTGGTAAATGCTGTACTCTGTCACCAGATGGTTGAGATTTGGGTGGAGGACAGGGCAACAAAGGGTCAGAAGTTAACAAAAAAGGCCATAACAGATCAAGACACCTAACTGGCTATAGCATTTCTCACTAAGTTTTGAACCCCTTTAGTCCATTCCTTTCACCACAATAGAAAGGGAGCATTTGCAGTCCTCTACCAGAAAAATTGCAGCTGCATTTCTCCTCTCCCCAACACCTATCAGTAAAAGTTTACACTGCAACATCTGCCAGGTTTAGCACAATTTTTTGATGGCAAACGTTTGCAACCTTTGTAGCTGCTATAGAACGCCCAAGATGCAGATGGAACAAGTTTTTGTACCTGGCAAAATAAGATTAATAAGAGTGAAAATACACAGAATGCCTTTTCTTATGTCATGTTGCACAGTTGCCAGTTATCAGTAGAACCCATCTATTTCTGCAATATTTTGTAAGTAACTCCCCCTTTCACTGAAGAGGAAGTCAGATTTACCAGAAGCTGAAGATTTAACATTTGGGAGTCTCAGATGAAAAATTGACATATCATAAGGCTGTGTCAGAATAAAACTACAGTGAAATGATGGTGGAATGATGGTAGAATGACTCTTAATTAACATACTCCTTAGTCCAGGGATTGTGCTCTTGTTTGCAAAACACGTATTTTGAATTCTAAGGAAACTCTCAAATATATTTATTTTTAAAATATAAAGGTCATAAATATAAAAAAATGTTTATTTTTACTCATAGCTTTTTTAGTGCATATCAGTGAGCCTGTAATGGAATAAAATGGCTTTAAATATTTTCAAGGAGGAAAATATCTAGTACTCCTTCTTTTTATAAAATTCTGCAGGTTTGGCTGTTTCATCAGTCAAGCATAGTTCAGTTTGTTTGTGTTACTCCTCTGAATTTCCTGGGGTGAGATTGGGGTAATATGAACACTGCAGTCCTTAGGAAGGATACAGTCCCTAGGAGCTACAGGGAAAAGGCATCTCTGTTCCTTTCTTATCTCTGCTATGACAAGAGCTGGCTCACAGCTTCACTGCCCAAACTGCTGTTCCACCTCCTCACAACAGAAGAGCCATTTGATTTTTCATGTTCCATAGGAGGAAGAAGATGATTTCAAGCAGTAGTAGTGAAATCTGATCAGCACTAACACATTAGTTAGTAACTAATATAAAAAAAAATTAGTCCATTACATCATGACTTTGTATACACATTCTGAAGTCACTGTTTCTTTTTTTTTCTTGTATTATATTGCAAGGTTTTGTACAATGCACTTCTTGATTATTGTCAATAAATCTTTGCACCTTTCTAGTCTTTTTTCCCTCACTGCATTTTTAATATTTTTTTTTTTTTGCTCCTTAGATGGGTTTTTATTATTTTGTTTTGTTTTGTTTAGTTTTTTTTCCTGTCCAAAATAATCTAATTTCTAATCTCTTAGTCCTGTATTCATAATCCTTCTGGGACTTCTGATCTTTAGACTTGCAAAAGATTAATCAACCTCTGAAGAGCTATATATACACACTTCAGTTTTTCCAGATCTGGGCCTCTCTTTCCAGTTTGTATTGAAGATGTTTATACTCATGATATAATGAGATGTGGAGAGTTGGAGTCTCCCCAGTATGTGCCACCAGACACATATCTTCAACTCTGTAGAAGGAAGACTCTTTATCACTGCCACATGTTTACAATTTGCCAGGCAGTTTCCAGCCCACATGAGTATGCTGCTATCCAAGCCAATCTGAATTAATTTAGCAGGAAGATTTCATGAAACGCGCTGCCAAATGCTTTGCTGAACTCTAAATATGCCACATCCTCAATTTTCCCTTCACACATTTATATTGGAATGGCTGGTGAGGGAAATTTTCAGAGACATGCATATTTAAGCATGGAACCCATTAACTTTTACTTACAGTTTCATTTTGATTTACAAAAGCATTTAGGGACTCAGTTTCCATTGGTGTCCTGTTGTGACTTGGAAATAACCATTCTTGTATCAAAAAAAGAAACTACATTTTCAGAGCAAGTTATTTTTCCTAGTCTTTCCCTGTTCAGTTCCTTCCCAGCTGTGCTGGAAGAAGAAAGTGAACTGTCCAGTGGATCCTGGAATCATTTCAACCAGTAAAAATGTTTCATATCCTCGTAGGAAGAAAGGCAATTATTCCTGGTGGAATTTTCTTTTTCCATCTGCTCTGCAAACAGGTAATAATTACTAGGATCCTTGTTTTGGGGAAAAAAAACCCAACTCATCAAAGGTGCTTTTGTCTCTCTTTAGTAGTACTAGAGAAGATTGTTGTGACTTCAGTGGTGCCTGCAGAGCAGATGAAGCAAACTGCACAGTAATCCCACAGGACTGCTGTGTCAGTAGGGAATATGCTTCCCAGGAATTTTGAGCAGCATGGGTTAAAATGGGGTAAAAGTAATGAAATAATCCCCTAATACTTGAGTGCATTTAAGGTCAGAGCTCTAACAGGGTACAACTATTTGGCTGAGTACCACTGCTGCTCTTGCAGGAGGAGATTAAAAAGAAGATAGTTTAGCAAGAGCAACTTTTAAACCACTCTGGCTCTTAAAATTACTGTAACTACCTCCATGCAGTGGGTCATTATCATCATGCAATTAAAGTAATGGACTTCAGTCACAGTTTCACCAAGTTTCCTTTGCACCACCCGGGCAGTATGAATAGCTTGGTCTTGAAATGGAGGCACAAGTAATCACTTTCTATCTCTTTAACTTCCCAGAGCAGCAGAAAGAGGTTTTGACATGAATGCTGACCAACCCCCAGCTTCACAGTGTCTCAGTTAGGAGAGAAGATAGCGTGGAGATGACAGAGGTGCTCGAAGATTCAGGTGCAGATGTGTGGGTCCTAGTAAACACCATGTTGAACATGAGCCAACAATGTGCCCTGGCTGCAGAGGGGGCAGATTTTATCCTGAGCTTCATTAGACAGAATCCCCTTCCCTCTACTCAGCTCTGGTGAGGCCACACCTGAAATGCTGTGTCCAGTTCTGGGCTCCCCACTGCAAGAGAGACGTGGACAGTCCAGAGAGAGTCCAACAAAGGGCCACAAAGGTGTTACAGTGACTGGAGCACCTTTCCTGTTCACCCAGAGGAGAAGGTGGCTTATGGAGCCATACCAATATACATAAATACCTGAAGGAAGGGTGCAGAGCTTATTGAGCCAGGACCTTTTCAGTGGTGCCCAGTGACACCAAGACAAGAGGCAATATACACAAACTAAAACACAGGAGATTCCCTCTGAATTTCATGAGATTTTTTTTTTTATTGTGACACTGTGAACACTGGTGTAGGTTGCCCAGGGAGGTTGTGGAGTTCCCATCTTTGGAGACAAATGTCAAATGGCATTTGGACATGGTTCTGGGCAGCTGGCCCTACCTGGCCCTATTTGAGCAGAGGTCACTTCCCACCTCAGCCATTCTGTGAGTTTGTGACTCTGTGACCCCTGGAAAGTGTAAGTACACTAAAGCAAAATTGTTGGCAGGATTGTGTCTGTTTTGGTAAGATTTTTAAGCAAGAAGGTCATCAAGGTTTTCTATCTTTGGCTTTCCCAGGTAGAAAGTCTCTGCTCTGCTGGGACTGAGGTCTCAGATAAAAAGAGAGAGAGATATTTAGACTTCTCTTCTGCTTGATTAAATTTAATGTTTAATCTCATATCTCACTGGTCTGACCTGAGCAACACTACAGGTGAAGTTCTCTTCCACCTTCTCTTTAAAAATAAAATCACAAATAATAACATTTACTTTCAACACTCATTTATTTTCAAGTCTCTCAAAATGGAGACAAGTACTGAAATCTCAATTTATGCTTGTGAAATGCTTGTTCCTTAGTCACTCGCATTCATGACCTATAATTAGAGGCCTTCCCATTTTCAGAAAGTTCTAGATCTGTTTGATATGCTAATTTCTGCTGGATTTTATATGTGTTTAGTACAGTTACCTTTTATTGCATTTTTCTATGTTTTTCCCCTCAACACTGTTTAATAACCCTTGTATTTCAGCTCTGAAGCTGTGTCCTCATTGTGATTACAGTCCTGCCATATCCCCTGAACTAAAAAGAACCCCACACATGTTTTGTGAAACTTTCAAATGCTGGGTTTTAGCTTCTCATAGGAATGGACTCTAGGTTTAAACCCATCTAGGGTTTAAACCCATCAAAACTCCTGAAGTCATTGACACAGTTAGCACACATGAAACTGAATTTTAAAAGAAATCAGTGGACTTGAGATATCTCAGTAAAGCACGTTGTTCTGATATCTTTTTAAGGTAGAATTCCTCAAATGTACTCATTCAATTCAGCATTATAGATAAAAGCATATTGCAGAGGAAGCGTTGGGTCAATAGTTTAGTTGTGTTCTTCAGCAATGTAAACAAGGCACAAGAAAACACTATTTCCTGCAGAAATAATCTCAGACCACATCTGAGAGAAACAGAAGTAATAAACAAACAAGGGGACAGAGTAGCCATAATATAGACAAAGCACTGCTTGACAATGGTTTTCATATTGGTTCTGGGACTTTTATACTGCATTGTGCTGGGCAGGGAGTCTTGCTCATGGTCCTTTCCAAACCAGTTAACCTTCCAACAACAGGAGTTTCCACCTGGATCAGACTGCCAGGCAGGTTGTTGGGGTTTTGCCTTGCTGGGCAGTATGGAAAGGGCCCAGTCCCTGAGGTTGTTCTGCTTATCTTCACCCAACAATTCTCCTGCTGTTGCCGCAGTCTGGGCAATGCTGATGCCATTGATGCCTGTGCCTCTCCTCCCATGCTACACTGTGGTTTTGTGGCTGTGGCCTTTTCAAGTCACTGTTAAAATTAGGAAGGATTTTCTGTCTGTAACATGTTTGAGGGGACAGGTATAGAAACTGTGAATTCATGGAGCATCCTGGACATCCATTCCATGCATGTGATGGGCAGTGACAGCAGGGGAGACTCGTGGCATATCACACAGACCTGAACAGAACAGCATTCTCTCAGCTAGGTGGTGATGGTCTGATCTAAATTACTCACAAATCCTCGAGCTTTTTCCCAGTTAGTGATCATTGTATTATTTAGATATTTCATGGTCTCCAGGAAAATTTGTTTTGAAGTTCACAATGTTAGCCTCATAAATCTGGACTTTTCTGCATAATTCTTTGTACATTTTTCCCTTGTGAACTCGCCCCAGGAAAGTGTTACCTCCATTGAAAATACATAATTTTTTATAATTCAGGTCTTTAGTACTTCTATTTCTCTCTATATATCTATTAATCTTGCTGTAATAGCAAGCACAACCTTCTGTGTCTGACCAGGTTTTGGCATCATTGCTTTCTAGTAGCTGGGTACAGATTGAAAATTTTAGGGCAGCTAAAAGACATTGGCAAGAGTCACGCATACTTAAAAACAAGAATAGGAGTCTTTTAAAAACAATTGTCTTAAAAAGGGCATATACACAGAGAAAATAAGTATCTACGGCTGAAATGTTCCTGCTTCTCTAACTTGACATTTTCCCCCTCAAAATTGCTACCAATTTTCTATTCCTTACACTAGATATTAATGCTTTGTTCCTTTCCTATTTATTGACAGTAAGAGTTCTTGGGTTTTTCTTGCTAACACCCAGGCTGTTGGATATAAATCCACAGCAGCTGGAGAGCCTGGTGTTCTGCCTAAGCACGCAGCCCAGCTTTTCTCCAAGCCATGCAGGGGAGTGTGCCTGTTCTGACTGACCTACAGCCTATGGCAGAGTTACCTTCTGCCTATCTTTCCTCATTGGAGACAGTAATTCAGACTGTCTCTCCTTGCCCTTTTTAGTAAAACTAGTAAAATCTTACCTATGGCCAGGGCTTCTTTTTTATTTTTAGTTGAAATTAAATTTGTTAGATGGGAAGTTAGAGACATGTAGAATTAGAGCATTTCCTTGGGAAAACATGTAAATTGTTAAGAAAAAAAAAATCATGTAAAATTCCAGGAGTAGGGAATATACATTGTTTTGAACGTGCTAAAAAAGTCTTCATGTTTTCTTGGGTGTGCTCTTCCATTCCATGGTCTGGAGAATAAAACCAAAATTTGTCAGAGCCAGGAGAAAGTGTGTGTAGGGAGAACCAAAGAAGTAATGATCCCTATGTGGATATCTTCCAGATATGACCATGGTAAATGCTTTTGGAAAGTGCATTTTTCCATGCATAGTGACTTTGCCTCCAAACAAGAATCAAACCCCTTTTGGTAGGGTGCTGCCCTGCCTCCTGCCCACAGAGCACCTGAGCACAGTGTCCCCAGTCCTGCTGTGGCAGCACTGCAGCTCTCAGAGCATCTCCCACCCAGGCATTTTGGGCAAAACTTGACTTACTGTCTGAGACAGGTGTTAACAAATGCTCTGGAATGTTGTAAAGCCTGGCTCTGATATTGAAAGCAGGAACTTGTCTCACCATAACTTAAGAAATAAACAGCCAGGCAGGATCTAGGAGGCAAAGCAACTGGCTTGGGTGATAAGGGAAGAAAAGCCAGAACCAAGGAGATGAAGAGCAAGCTGGCAGAAGGAGAATAATGAGACTATTTATAAAATTGATAGCATGTAAGATCATAGAATCATAGATTCAAGATGACTAAAGGTGACAGAATCTGGATTAAATAATGCAGTAATCAAAGCATTTTTATGAATTGGAAAGCCACCAAGTCAGCTGTAAAGTCCCAAGCATGCTAACATTAACAATGGGGGGCAGATCAATTGCCAGCTCAGGAAGCAGCACTTTCCCACTTGTGAAAATTCCAAGAAACACATGGCCACGACATCATGCTGAGAAGTGTCCTTTACAGTCACACAGATTTATACATTTGACTGCTATTTCATAGCACAGTCCCTGTCCTTATAACACAACTCCCCCCCTCCACTCAATCAGCTCCTTTTTTCCCTTAGGCCACTGATATATAAGGGCTCTGATGTGCAACAAAAACTCACCTCTGTAGAGTACTGTGAATTGAGCAGCCTCTGCTTCCCTTCCCTCTTGCAGACATTTTCTCTTGATTTTTTTCACTCCTTGACATTGCATATTTTCAGGGACACACAAACCTCCTGAAAGCTGTTATTAACTTCCATCTGTACCATATTAGAAGAAACTCTATAGCTTAGAAGAATGATTTTTCTGTGTATTGCTATTAAATCATTTAAAAATGAAATTCAAATATTTCCCTCACCTTTTTTTTTTTTCATTAATGCATCTAGTAAGAAGACACAGGTGTCTTTTCCCTGCCTTAGGCTAATTGCCAGCAGGATCTTAGTGAAATCTCCTTTTCCAAGCTGCTGAGTCCAGTCAGTGAGAAAACACAGGGCTCTCTCATACCTCCCAAGCCTTTACCCTCAAAACAGACTCAGGGCTGCAGCACGTGGGGTCTCAGGACCCCACATCTTTCCCAGATGTGAGATCTAAGCATGCAGCACTCCCTGTTGGATCACCTATTTTGTCAGCTGTGTGGGGAGGTTCTCCCCACTGCCAGGACACTCTGAGAAGGCATCTGGAAGGTCATCAGGTTCTGTTGGTTTGTTTTCAGACCCCAGGCTGCTGTTTAAAGACACAGTCTGGCTTCCAGAATAAACTGAGGAGTGAGGTTACAGGTCAAATTGTGAATGTCTGTCTGTGCTGTAAATAGAGGTGTGTGTTTATGCTTTTGTGTGTGCACATATTCTACAGAATTCCTCAAGTTCCCCATTTTCTGGAAGTGGACATTATATTCAATTCATAGACAGATATGTGAATTAAAAATAAAGGGAACAGTCAAGCAAAAGGAAATCTGGAAGACAAGACATCCCTATGGCAGGTCCATAAGCAAATAAGCAAAGTTTCCAGACTATATATATACAATATTTTCCTCTTCAATCACAAAAATTATTATCTCTTAAAGTTTAAACGAACTGTACAGCAGATTGATGTATTTTTTACCTATTTTGGTTTTAAATTTAAAAAACCCCAAACTGTTTCTTATTAATTTGGAAGTAAGCCCCCAGTTGTTCTAAAAATATGGTTATATTAATGCCTCAAGAATTCTTATAGAAGATCTCAATACACTCCATGGAGTTTAAACTTGAACAAAGAATTTCAGGATATTTTATAAATATGATTAAGTATGGATCTCCTTTGTTCATGATTATTTTACAGAAATTTTAAATTAAAAATTATGACCTTTTTAGTTTCTTTAAAAAAACCCTTACTCCAAGAAATTACAGCAAACCATAAGAATATGTGAATACGAATACACAATTTTATGAATTTTCCATAGAATTTTTAAAACCCTTGTTAAGAATGTATGGTCTATTTTATATCTGCAGCAGCTTACAACTTGTTTCATATCTTAGATATTTCACAACTAGGAAAAAAAAATCCAAAGACTATCAAGAATTTCTGGGTGAAATTTTGCTTTTGAGGGGACATTTTTTGAGCAATAATACTTGGGTGAGCAGTCCCACCCAGCTTTAAGCAAAACGTATTTTTCTGAGGAGATACATCCGAGTCCTTGATACAAACACACTCTTTCCCTCAATCCCTGTCTTGGCAGAGATTTAGCACATTTTACAACCCAGGAGTGTGTGGGGAAGAACTGCTGTTATCACTCAGCAGCATGCTGGGAGATGTAAGTTGTTAGCAATAAGTGATGCAATTAAGTATTTCTTGGAGTGATCTTCATACATAATTATGGCTCCATTTTGAACCACGCATCACTAATAACACTGTACCTGCTCTGTAATTAGGTGACTACCTTGTATTTCTGATGTACTCATGAGCTGTACAGCAAGAACAAGCTACTCCACAGCACTGTAGAAAGCCATCTCTCACTGAGACACAATAGACACCATCTAGTCAATACAAAATGTCTTTTACATAGTTTCCAGAGTTAGCAGTGATCAGAACTACTTTTTTTTCCCCCAATGGTATAATTACATTTCGAACTTGAGCATCTTGTGGATTTAACAAACATTTTAATTGCAGCACACAAACTCTGATAGTTCTCAAGTGCACAAAGTGATTCTTGTCTGTTATATGCATCACAGTGGACCCTATAAAGAGACCTCAGCACCCTGCCATGGCAGCAGCTGCTCACACAGAGCACCAGAGACCCTGTACCTCTCTTGATGGTGTGTGACCAGGTGGGACCTGCTACGTAAGGAGGGGACCCATAGGATCTACATACCCATACAGCTGCACAAGACATCTGTTAAGTTCCAGTGAAAAAATCAACTCACAGTTAGCCTGAGAAGGACAAAGATGTTGGAAGATGTATTATTTTATAGAAAGCACCTCAGTTTCATAAAAGGATTTCTGTTTTTTTTTTTCTGAGAAGAGTGAGACCATTTTTCTAGAAAATGTTGATTGACAAGAATGTGTTTTCCAAACAGATTAAGATTTGTGGTTTGTTCTAGCATTAAACCAATTCAATTCCCAATGCCAAAACTGTTAAAGTCACCTATCCTTCACCACTCCCACCAGGACATTGGCAGAGCACCATTCTCTGACCTCTTCCTGCACCCTCAGGAGTTGCATCAGCTGGCACTGCACACCTTCCACCAGTGGCCATTTGGAGTGAGTTTACCTCGTGTAGACACAGTTGTCAACAAGAATGACTGGGAAAAAATGTCCTCTGAGAAGTGTCTGGAGCAAGGTATCCTCTCCTCTAAGTAACCCTGTTAAGACAAACGTTCTTTATTGTGGTGTGTTATTGGATTATGTTACTTTTGAGGTTTGGAGACTTGTTGCCTCTCTACAACCCCGCCCTGGATCTAGAGAATTCCAGGGAGTCTGTCAAGGATCTCGACAGGTTCTCAGTTGCTCCCTCCTCCTTTCATTCATTTTACTAAGGTTCCTTTTGTCTTGGGTCACCTCCCTATTCTTGCTTGGCCCCATGCCTGTACCCCTCCCCTGTCTTCACCCCCGTTTATAAGGTGCTGCACAGAGGAGAAAACTCACTTTGGTGGGGGCTCCTGCTCTGAGCAAAATAAACCAGAGTTGTACCCCACAAAGTCCTCTCTTCAGTTCCTCGTCACTGCCACGCTTCTGCTGAAGGCAAAGGACCACGAAACCAGAGGAGGCACAGAAAAGTGCTCATTAAAGCTGGGCTGGGGCAAGAGCTAACCGGGAAGGGACACGCGGTCCTGGAGCTGCACCCAAACCCTGGCTTTAATTCCTGGGCTGGGGAGATGTGCTGCAGGCAGGCACTGTGTGCTTCTGCAGCAGAACACACCTTTCATCCCGGGATGCCTCTTCTTCTCCACACCACACACAGCCCAGTGGGGTCCCTCTGACCCGAGGGTGCCCAAGAGAAAAGCACATCTGCCTTTGTTTGTATTGCCTGCCTGCATCGTGTGCCTCAGCCCTGAGTGCCATATTTGCAGGTGCCATAAACATTAATAAGAGCAGTGAATGTGAAGACAGACTGCTGCTCTGCTAGTAATTAAAGGTTTTTCAAATAACATAATTTCCTAGTTAACATTAGAAAAGTGACTCAGAATTGCTATAAATGTAAACATATGGATGTGGGTGCCTCTTTCCTGATATCAGCATTTTCCTGAAAGCAATTTAAATGAGAGAAGTGCAAAAGGAATTTATTTTTAGAGTGTGCTTTCCATAAGTGTTTATAGAGCTGAATGAAGTAATGTAGAAGTTTTTCAGAATAAAAAGTGCAATCACCTTGAAAGGCATACTAATATGAATTTTAAATAGAACTCACGGCTTCATATTACCACAAACACTTTACAAAATACTGAGCTGAATGACAGAGCATTATTTGAACTTTTCCAATTTATTCTTTATAACCTGAACACTGGCATTTTTGTGGGTGCATTGATTAGACCTCCACAGAACTTCAAATATCACAACAGATGCAATGACATCCCAGTGCTTGTTTGAGGTGAATGACACCTGATAAAGGGTTTTGCTGTGACCAAGGAAGATTTTACTGCCTCCTAGGCTATCTGCCTTTCTTCTTGCTCTGACTGCAAAGATCCAAATGTATTTGTACAAATGCACTTTAGTCAATGTAATAATTTACCAAGTGGGAAGAACAGAGGTTTTGGCTCACAGCCTCACCAGTGGCTGGGTTGTGATGCCCCTTCATCGTCAGGGGCTCCTCATGTTTGGGTATATGAAGAAAAGAAGGGCAGTGAGGTCTTAAATCCAGAGCTCAGAGGTCCTGTCTGGAACCACAAATATAAATGAATTTTGGAATATGAGTGACCAGAACTGCAGTTTATAGACAGACTCTCATGGAGCAGCATACTGAGGGAAGGCCTGGTGAAGACAGTGGCCTTAGTTTGAGATCTTTTAGATTTATTTAATTTCACCAAGAAAGCTCTGATGGTCAAACATTGACTTTAGAAAAACTCTGAAGGCCTGAAGGAAGAGTTTTACAATGGAGTGAGTACAATATACCCTGGGGACAGCATGCTGGGGAAGAAATGTGATTGCTTCACTTATTTTACCTATGGAGTTTGAATTATTGAAAGAAACTAAACCACAATTTTGAAACAGCTTAATCATACCAATAATTTATATTGCATCAACAGAGCTCAGGCATCACTGGAAACATCTGCTTTTGTTTCAGCAAGTTTGGAATCAAATCTTCCACGTCCTCATCAGACCTGTTGAAAAGTCACATTGACTGAAAGTAAATTCCACAGAAAGATTACAATGTATTGGACTTCACACAAGGATTGATCTCTTTTTTTATCCACGTGATTCAAATGACATGGTTGTTATAAAATTTACCAAATAGTAGCCCTACAAGTATCCTCAGGTGCTTTTTGAATTAAGGGAATATTTTTGCCTTTTGTGGTAATTAATTTATTTTTTCCAGCAGTGATCAGTGTCAGGTTTAAGTCCCACTGTAAAACCTTTTTTTTAATAAAACCATGAAAGTAAAAAAAGAAAATGGTGACTGTTTTACTAAGAACAGTCATGAGTAATAGGAATATACAGTGCCTAATTGCAGTTTTGCTATTCACAGAATAGAGAAACAAAGTCCTCCCACTTGCTGAGGATGAATGGGTTGATGCTGTAATAGAGACAACTGCATGTGGCAAATCAAAATTTAAATTTCAGGATGCAGAGATTGAAGGTGGAGGGAGAACTGCTGTTGTGCAGGTCACAGAGCTTTTCAGAAGCCCACTGTGTTCCTATGACCTGGTTCCCACCAGGGTTGAGAACCTTCAAAGAGAAACCCAAACTGAAGAAGCCTTACTGGTTTCCAAACATTGCCTTTTAGGTCTTCCAGTGCAAGCAAAACCTGTGGGGGATGCCATCAGTCAAGGCAATGGTGAGCCAACATCCCTTAGCAGGAATCTGACTGGTAGGCAGGGAGAAGAATGAATAAGCTGCTTGCTGTATTGTCAGCTGGTAATCCATGGTGAAATTGGAGTTCCCTCAAACTAGACTGTTCATATGATGAAAGGGTAATAGAAAAGGGCTTTTTCTGGCTGCCCCATCAGATGAAGTTAAGCTTCATTTTGGGGGATGCAAAATCTGTATTTTAAGTCTGAAAAAGAATGTTTGTTTGGTGGCTCATTGTGGGACAGAAACACAGAGAAATGAAGCCTTCAAGGCCATACTGACAAGACATAAGAAAATTTAACAATTGCATTTGCAAAGGACAAAAGACATGGAGCCCATTTAATGCTCCTTCACACCAAACTCTGCTGCTCTCAATAGCAATGCTGAGCTGAGCTGGAAGGTCATGGGGGCAAAGCTGGTATTCTCACCTCCTGACTTTGGACAAGCCCAGCCCCTCTGGCTGGCCATCTTTCCTGAGGGAATATTCAGTACACATAGGTTAGGCAATCATTAGTCAGTTAAATGAGGTGCTCTGGACCATGGGCTGCAGGAACTCTTCCCATTCCCTACTTGCACAGCCTATATTCCTAATTAAGCTGCAATGAATATCAACCTGAATAAGACTTCTTACTACTGGGCAGTTATGAGCTGGGATTTATTCCATTAGAGTCTTCTGTAAAGCCCAGAAAAACAAATGCTGCTCCTGAAGATAGCAGTGTATGACCCCAGGCACCCAAATGGTCCCTTTGACTTCACTGAAATGGCTTTTATGTGTGAATTCTGTCTTCAGCTGAAGTTAGAAAAATACTTCACAATCAATAAAGTATGACTGCTTCCTTTTTTTCCAGATGATAGTGTTCCTCAACATCCACAAGCAATACACACAAGTCAATCTATTAATCCAAGAGAACGTTGCACTTCTCCTGTAACTATTGATAGGATGTTTGTTGGGTTTCATTTTTCTGATAAAATTGCATTTTTGGTTCTTTGATATAGTTTTACAGTTCACTAATGAACCGGATATTGTCCTGGAACAAAAAGAAATCCAGTTCTATTATTCTGTACTCAGTACATCTGGTTCATCCTGGTCATCACCTGTTTCTCTCCTATCTTTTTTCCTGAGGATCTATTCCCTGCATATATGCACAGCAAGTTTTCCTGGGATGTTCACCAATGATTAACTTTATTTACAGAAAAAAAAGCCAGACAGATTCATGTTGAGATCAGGTGTAGGAAAGATTTCTTGGCAGGAGCTTGGCATGCCTGCATCGTACAAAAGCATGAGCTTCAGCAGGATTTGTTTGTATTCAAGGCACAAATATCTTTCAGAGAAAAATGAATTCTTGCTTTCCAGTGTACCTTAATAAACTGCAAAACTAAGTGAAGCCAGTTCAAGGTGATCATAAAGACAAAATTAAAACCAATGTACTTCCTGTCAAGATGGCATGTGGAACATCCATTTGTAGTGCAAAGGGCTCCAAGAATCACTGCCATTTATTCTGTGCAGCTCCCACGCACTCTATAGAGAGAAAATTTTAAAAAATTCTTGATGAAAGAATGACGGGCAGGAATTATGATTTCTTGAAGTGCATGCTTTAAAGGAACAAGACCATGATGTCCTCACCAATCACATTCAGTTGTAGTGATGTTCCTAAGTGCCAAATTGCAGCAGTCAAGGAAAAGTTTTAAATTTTCTTTATGTTTGTGTCTGACACCACTCTGGAAAAATGGTTGTTTTTTTTTTTGTAACAGGGGAAAGCCAGGATGGAAATCCTGAAATCCTGACTGTGATTTCAACCTTGCCTTGGAGAAAGAATTGCACTGTCCACTGCCCCTCAGAAAAAAACTGGTGGGCTCCAGCTCAAGGACAACCACTGCTGGCAAACGTGCCCACCCTTAAATGACTCAATCCAATTTATATTAAAAAAAAACCCAAAAAAAACCCAACAAAACCCACAACCAAAAACCAGTAGTTTCTATAGCTTCTTCTAGTTGCTTGTGTCTTATAGGTTCTAATGTATGAAGTCAGTTGAAGATGTTAGAGTTGTTGGATGAAGGGTTGGAGATGTACACTTGCCCCGGAGACACTCAGGGCTCGTGTGCCAGCTCTTCTGAGGAGCCCATTTCAGTCTGGCATAAACATGCAGGGAAGCCTACCCTCCCTTTGGCTTGTCCACCAGATAAGTTGATGATGTATAACAGCTGACTGGAGAGGTTTAATGTATTTATCATCAAAGTGGACTTTCAATAATTTTTTTTATTTTTCTCATGTTTCTTCTCAGAGTTTCACTCAGTAGCTGAAAATCGCGTTATGTGCTCTCAAGTAGCTTATTATCATTCTTAACACTTAATTTTTAATCTACATGGACTCATATTTCTTTAGATAAGAATTAAATCCACTGATTTACTCGAATTTCAAGGGAAAAGGAAAAAATTAACACTTGTGCTTTCATTTAGTGTCTTGGGTAAGGCTGCAATGAGAGCACATCAGTTTGCCATTTCCTTCCAAGGAGGACACAGACGAAATTGTGAAGGAATGTTCTTGTACCATATTCTGAACCTTTTAAGAAAAGCTATAGAAACTCCTTATGCTGTGAGATTTCTGTCACATGAAGTGGTTTGTATCTCAAGAAACTCAAGAAAATAAATTTTCCGGTCTTGCAAAGGCTGTGTGATCCAAAAGAGTAGGGGTAAGTGTTCATTTGCAAAACAGATGATGCCCCAGAATCTCTGGTGGGCATCTGTCTGCTGCTGGATGGAAGCTGAGCTGTCCTTTCATCCTCCCCAGCATGCAGAGATGGAGTGCTGTGGCAGCTCGGTTTCCTACCCCGTCACAAAGGTGTGGGGCATGTCCAGCACAGCCAGAAGCAGCAGCTAAAACTGGGCTGCAGCTGCTTTCTCTTTAAAACCCAGTCACCAACAGTGCAATGCACCAAGTTCAGAATGCCAGGAAGGGTGAGGTCTGAACTGATATTTTCCTCTGCCTTATGTTGGGATTGAGCAACAGTGTGAAGAGGCCAAAGAGACTGCTCAGAGGAGAAGGGGGAGAGTGCTGCTGTCTCCTCATGATGATACAGACAAAACAGTTCTGTGGGCCTGGGTTCAAAACACGTCCAAGAGTTTTTGATACAAAGTTAAGAAACCTGCCTTGGAAATAGCTTGAAACAGGAACACAAACTAAGGACTCTTAGTGTTTTAAACTCATATGGAAGGCAAATTTTCAAGCCATTTTCCACTTCTTTCCCCTCCAGGAAATTTTATGACTCAGCACCCATAGTGAGGTGGGAAATACCCCATCCCATAATTGTACCTTTCTCGTGGCCATTCTGGATGGCTGCAGCTGTGAGTTTGTTCCTCCTTCAGACTGAAGGATAATGAAGGTACATATATTCTATAAGAGTTATCATCGTTAGACAGCTATAGAGGATAATAAAAAAGGCATCCTAGAAAAAAAAAAAAAGAGAAAACCCCCAACCCTTCTCTAGTTCCTGCAAATAACCAATGAAGGTTGTTATTTATATGGTAGGGAGATCAGCATGGATTTCAGGTTGCTGAAGACCTGAGTCAAGCTAAGATTTGAAGAAATAAAGGATTTCCTATCACCAGTTTTTCACAGTATCTAACTTCAGGCATCTTACCAGCTGTGTGGGGTTTTCAGACCACCCAGAGGCTTTGTGTGGACAATATGAAAGATTTGTAGACTATAGATATCTATGTATGCAATGTAGGCATATAGATAGATGTAGATATGTATATAGATATATATATATGTATGCAAATTACACACATAAAGATGTTACCAACCTAACTCCAGGTGGTATCTGTGGAATAGGTGCTTAAAAGCAAAGTACTGGGATACTCTGGTTTTACTCTTCATCCAATGCACATTTCTGTTCAACCATCAGGTTTAATAACCAAAGACAAGTGAAGCATGAAGATGTTTATGAACACAAGCAGTCCCTGTAAGTTTTATGGAGCATTCTATGTAGAATTTTTTTTTCATCAGCAAGAAAAATCTAATAAAAATCAGCAACAGTGGAATGATTTCTTTCTCTTCCTTTTAATCAGCAGGCAAAAAAATCTGAGAGTAGAGTGGGGAGAATTTCTTTCCTGACAAAACATTTTTCAGCTGTCAGACACAATGAGAAGTGTCATTTATATACGGGTTATAATGTATAGACAGAACGAATGAACATTTCAAAGTTGAAAAATTTAGAGTAGAAGTAATGAGTTAGTCATATGGCTTTGCAAAAATCTTCACTTTTTCAGTCTAGCTTATGCATTCAGCTTTTAATAATAGGATCAAGATTACATCTCATTCTTTGAAAAATAAAGTCTCTGCTGTCTGTGAGCTCGATAACAGGAATTACTTGATAATCTTCTGTTGCCTGTATTTTATTTTTGTTTTTTCATGCAGGAAATCAGAGTAGGTGACCACAATAGTCCTGCCAGGCTTTAAGTTTGAATATAAATGAACAAATCTGACATTATAATGGATTTTTTTCTTTTTTACTTGAAAGGCAAAGAAATGCAAATTCAAGCCTAGGACAGTGCAACATTTAATGACCGTGCAGCTAACTCTCTTATACTATTAAAATGAGTTGGTTCCAGTTTTTGAACTTAATAATCTTCTCACATAATAATTTATTTCTTCAAAACAAAAGAATACCTGCATTGAAACAAATCACTGAAAAATAATCAGGCAGAGTTTTTATTAAATGGCATTGTGGCTCTCTATACTGCTTGAAAGTTTTTGGGTCTCAGGAATCTTGAAATCTTGTCTCAGTCACTGGGACTGCAGGTTAGAACCCCAGGGACACTTGCAGACTGAATTCTGTGTCAGCAGGAATGTCACCATAGGATGGTGGCCAGAGTGGCTTTTAGTGAAGACATAATTCAAGGAGATTGTTTCTCACTGCCTATTGGGCATTTTCCAGCATTTTTTTCAGGATAGTAACTTACTAGAGTCTGCTGATGTTCAGTGCAAATAGTTCAACAGCTGACAGATGCTCAAGCCTTCCCTAAGAACTTTAGTGGGAACTAGATTTCCAGGAAAATCCATTCTTTTATTTTCCAAGTAAGTATCTTTAGCCAGATCTGTAATCCCAAGCAATGCTACAGGCTTGGGATGGAGTGACTGGTGGAACCTGGGGCTGCCAGTGGGCACTCATGAGCCAGAGTGTGTGCCCAGGTGGCCAAGCAGGCCAGTGGCACCTGGCGTGGATCAGAAGCAGGATGGTCAGCAGGACCAGGGCAGTGATCGCCCCCTGTGCTCACAACTTGTAAAATCACACTCAAATCCTGGTTCTGGTTTCAGTTTCTCACTACAAGGAGAGCCCTGAGGTGCTGGAGAATGTCCAGAGAAGGACAATGGAGCTGGAGAAGGGTCTGGAGCACAAGTCTGGTGAGGAGCAGCCGAGGGAGCTGTGGGTGCTTAGCCTGGAGAAGAGGAGACTCCCTCTCTACAGCCCCCTGAAAGGAAGCTGCAGCCTGGGGGGGTTGGTCTCTTCTCCCAGGCAACCAGTTACAGGATGAGAGGAAATGGCCTCAGGTTGTACCAGGGCATTGGAGATTGGATAGGAAAATTTCTTCACCTAAAGGAGACCCAAGGAAGTGGATAAGTCACCATCCCTGTAGGCAGATGTGTAGGTGTGGTGCTTTGGGAACATGGTTTGGTGGTGAACTGGGCAGTGCTGTGTTAGTGGTTGGACTTGATGATCTTAAAGGTCTTTCCCAACCCTAATGCTTTGATGATTCTGTATAAGCACCATTGATCCAAACATTAAAAGATTGGAAATAACTCTGTGTTTATTGTTTCGCACTAAAATCAGGGAGCACTGCTCAGTCTTTCCAGAGTGATTAATTGACTATTCAGTTCCTTAACTCATGCTACCTTGGAATCTATCTCTTACTCAAACCAGGAATGTGCTTTTTTTAAAAAACTAATTACATCATGCCACTTTCTTTAGCCATGTAAAACTCCCACTGACTTCAGAGGCCAAGCACAATGATGTTAGAAACATGGGATTTGACTTATGAAACACCATCTGCAGCTACAAGTGGATGTCTAAATACTGTGGCACCTCAGACTAAAACCTCTGTCCCAGGAACCCAAAGATTTTAACATTTAAAGTAAGATTTGAGGATATTTTGTACATTTACGGCTCATGCTATTGTAAGTGAATTGAGAACTCAGCTATGAAGGTTTAATCCTCAATACCATAAAGAGGAACAATCCTAGTAAAGGCCCCAATATATTCCACTTTCCTCCAGTGATGTCTTTTTCTGTCAAACTTATATTGACTTCTCAGTATATTCTACAAATGGAGACTTGCAAAAGTACACTGGTAACGAGAAAAGGTGGAAAATAATGTAAAGCTGTGAAGAACAAATTTTAGAGTGTTTCTGTTGGTGAAGGATGAAATTAAAGCAATAAGTAGAACAAAAAAGAATTCAGTAAATGAAAACGCAATCTCAACGTGTCAGCTACTGACTCCATTAAAGCAAGGAGGGGTTACATTATTTTAAATAACAAATCCAGGCATGTCTAACTTGTATATCATTGACAGCATTATTACCAAATAAAATCTTTACATTTCAACCTATTTTGTTCTCTTTTTCTAGAAACCTCCTGAATTAACTAGTCACTATTACCAGGAGAAGTAAGGACAAAGATGAGCACAAGTAAGGGAATACCACAGTAGTCTTTCAAAAAATAGGAAAGTAACAGCCAGAGGCAATGAGGTGCAAAGGCTCAAGTTTTGATTTGTACATTTTCCTCAGCAGGATAATGTCTCTGAATCAATACTGCCTGAAGTCTGAGGCACATTTGCAAAGGTGCATGGTGTGTTGTACACTTTGCAGCATCCTCCTAAAGCTCTAGTAGAAACCACTGGAAAACATGCCAAAAGTTGCAGAAGGGTTGACATTTCTTCTGACAAACAGTGTCACTGAGAGATATGTTGTTTGACTGAAAGTAATAAATATTTTTAATTGTTGTTTCTTGTGTAATTTTATTAAATTTTTAGTTTATAGTAATGGCAAAGAGATTTATGGATTACGGTCATCTTTTAATCAATGTGCTTGTAATATTGTCATTGGAAGAATTTAAAAATAGCCAAGGCTGTAAATAGTGTTAAGAATATTGATGTAGTAATGGATGAAGTGGTATTACTTGAAGTCAAAATATAATCTTCCTTGCTGTCTAAGGACAGTTCCAGAAGAAGCAAGGGGACAGCTGAAAGCAATACATGATGAGAATCCCCAAACCACAGGAAAATCCCTTCCCTATCTTTTCCTGTATAGAGCTGAGCAACGTCCCCTCCTACCACCACCAAGTGGTACAAAACCTTCTGTTGCTTGATGGCAAAACACTCAATGGGGTACTTTGCATGGCCAGGTTCCTGCTGTCAGTCGTAGGACAGTGAATTTGATTGTCACCAATGCCATCAGCCCAATGCCACCCACCTCTAAGCTCTGCCCAAGAGCTCGTGCTTCCGCTGGTTTTAAAACGGTAGGTGTCAGGTTTTCTGTCCTACAGAGCAAATTTCATTTTCTGCAGCTGTTAAATGACTATTTCCTGTCAGTCTAGGTTACAACATTGTGGACCAAAACCTACTGGTCAGATAGGTCAGGGATTTGTACTTGGGGGTTGCTGTAAGATGTTGAAAATCCCTCTAGAAAGTGGAGGCAGGGGGACTGAGTGTTCAGCATATCTGTTTGAGTTACATGCCCAGTGCAGGGCTTCCTGCAGGTGCAGGGGACAGGATTTTATGACCTTTGCTGTCCTTTGTGTTATGATGCTCCCAGATGAAAAAGAAGTGAGATTCTTTTCCCATGAACACTTAAGAGGCAGTATGAGCTAACAGCAGAAAACACTGTTGTATTAATAGAGGGAAACTTGGTATCCAGTGTGCAGAAATAGGAAGAAGAACCAAAAGTAACCTGCATGGCAGAGAAGCAGGAGGAAAGATATGAAAGGTGCAGCAGGACTGAGGATAGAAAAAAAATTAAATTATAACTTTTTATAAGAAATGTGACATCTCTATATCTCAAAAATATTTAAGAATAATTATATACACTTGCAACTGCTGTAGTTGCTGCAAGTTGCTGCAAATTCACAAAAAGATGAGCCTGGAGATTTTGTGGGTTTTAAGATATTATCCATATTGTAGTAATATTGGAAATTCCTGACCAACACCAGGTTTACAAGATGTCAAAATTACCTTTTCATGTCTGTTTACTTATTTGTTCTACCTCTTTGAAAATGTCACTTCACAAGAGAGATGCTTATGTTTTTTATATGTAGTCAGTGTGTTTCCACAGCACAAATCAGTCTAAAGCACTCTCATTGTACCCATCACACCAAGCTCCACAGAATTTCCATAAGAAATTCCAGCAGTGACCTCCTGGTGCTGTACATCCTGAAAAAACCTCTGAAGTAGTTTGTGGCTTATTAATGGTAATTCAGACAGGATCAAATTTACTTCTTTGACATTGAAACTTTAGATTCCCAGCATACTTCTTTAACTGCAAACTTAGAATTTACTTCTCACTACTCACTGAACAATAAGAGCACAAATTAAAAAAACAATATTAAAAACAAAATCAAAAACACCCACAAAGAAACCCCAAAAACCAACAGAACAATGAACCAACCAACCAAACAAACAAAAAAACCCCAAACAAAAAATAACAAAAAACCCAAACCAAACCAAACCAAACAAAAAAACAAACCAAAAAAAAAATCCACACAAAAAACCCACAGAAAGCCCCCCAGAAAACAAATAAGCCAAACAAAGAAAGCCAAACAAGACCCAAAACCAGCTGAAGGCTTGGTAAAACCTGTGAAGGTTTTATCCACAGTTTTGGTGGAGCACGTCTCAGAGATTGTGAGAAAAAGCCAACAAAACAGACAAACTAATTTGGGGTTGGTAGACCCTTCTGCTTTCTCAAGCACCTAAAGTTAGCCTGATTTTAACATTTGTTCACTGTTCACTGACTCCTGAAAGGGCCTCCTGTCTTCATCTCTGGAAAAGACCAAAACTACTTGAAATTGCTGTCCTGTGACTGTGAATATGCATTTTCCACCCCATCTTCTTCATGGTGTCATAGGGACACCCAAAGCTCTAGTCATTAGCACTATTTTCCAGTTATATTCACATTCTGAATGCTGACTTTAGCTAAAACTACCTTAAGAGAGCACAGCTTTTTCCTGAAACAGGATGAAAATAGATGAGATATCTCAGTGGTTTGAGACAGCTCACCTAACCTTCCAGTGTATCTATAATTCAACACATTGCGTGGTAAGTTGAATTTTGGCAAATAAAAATAAATAGTGCATTTCCTTGAAAGCTCAGGGAAGAGGAAAAGTGTATGGAACAAGAAACAGCATGCTTATGGGAAAAAATTAACCAGATGAAAAAAAGGGAGAAAGATTATTTACTAAATATAGGGAGGTATTGAATAGTGTAAGTTCAGAATCCTCAAAATAATCTACTCATGGACAAGAAAATGGCATAGTAAATATATTAATATATTTAAAAAGTGTCATCAAAAGTGAGAAATATTGTATTTAGTGGAAGTTTAATCCTTGCCCCTAACTGATGCAAAATTCATCCTAAAATTCCTGGCAAAGAGTCTGAGCTAAGCTGATCTTTTTTTGCACTTTCCCAGCATGTTTCTGACTTTCAGTAAAAAGCTGGAAGGGCTAAATTCTTGCCATTAAACACCTGCTTAATTCCAGATTAATACCAGAAATAGATGCATTAGCTTAAAAAACCCCACTCTTGATTGTTCAGAATTTTAAACTGCTGCTACTCTACAAGAAATCAAGCTGGCTCTGCCTTTGTGGAACTCTATGACTAACTAGTTTACCTGTTTGCTAGGAAAACTCTCTGCATAATGGATGTGACTTTTAAACATTAATTACATATTCAATTACTTATTATTATTCAGTACTTAATGCAGGTGTATTTAAAAGGAAAATTAGCATCTGGTACCCAGCTTATGCAGTTTATAGTTTAATGTGCATTGAATTGTTCAAGAATATCAGTCACCTTTTCCAGATGTAGGGATATTTTCTTATATACTTTCCCAAATCAAAGTAAAAAAGTGGCTAAGAGTTGCATCTCTACAGTGAGAGATGGAGCTGGAAACAGCTCATTTCAAGAAAGTAAAAAGGATAAGGAAAAGCAAATAGTTTATGCATGAGGACTGATAAACCAGATCAGTAACCTATAAATTAAAAAGAACTAAGGAAGAAATACAGCAGAAAAATATGTTTCAGCGGGGAGGGGAAAAGCAAACAGAGTAGAGATGAAAAACAACAAAACATGACAAATGGAAAGAGCACATGGCAGGATGAAAATCACCTGAAGCAATACTAGAGGAAACTGTGGAACTCCTTGTCACAGAGGAGCTATCAAGAGTGCTAGAATTTTGTCCTCATTCCAGAGACCTTAAAATTGATAGAAGAAAACTACATGGATAGGTCTTAAGGAAAGAAAGACAATACAAACCACTGGAACTGGAGAGTAGCTTGCTGCAAAATCACAGCAGGTCTGTCTTGTTACAATATGATTTTCTGCTGTGGGTCAGAAGAACCTAGAATACGTGACCACTAAACCTGGATTTAATGTGAAAGGCTGAAAAGACAATTCTAGGTGGTATATAACTCAAGTAGAACATTTTGGATAGATTTCAACTGATTTGAACGCCATGCTTTAAAAAAGGTTTTTCAGTCCATGAAGGAGAACAGGAAGGTTTCCATCTTTAACCTCAATAGGCAAGGCCAAAGAGAGAGACAGAACCTGAATATGAGAGAGTCACTGCATGTGCATGTGCAGTAACTAATTGGTGCAATAGTTGCTCCCCTGGGTGGCAAATTCCATTAAATAAATTGGGGCTACAACATATGGAAAAAAAACGAGACTCAGCAAGATACAAAAGACATGAAGCAGACTGGAATTCATAGTGGGTTTTTTCTCTTTACACACCAGGTTATTAAAATGAATCTCATGATGGTGAGGTAGAATACCAGTGTTCCTTGTAGAATAGGTTCTTTGTTGTATTCATCAGACAATGGTTGCAGAAATACTATTCTTTACACTGCCTTGTGAGGACATCCATTTATGCTTACACATTCATTTTATCCAAACTGAGGCTGAATTTAGGAAGAGCCAGCCAGTGACCAACTCCTTCAATTTTGTGTCCAAGCTGTGTCTTAGTTGTTAGAGTTGTGCAATGAAGTGCAACTGCCTGTTCCTTCCCTCTGGCCACAGTGAATTATTAATTGCTGTTTATCTCTGAGTTTGCCACTGCTTGGAGGATTTCACTAAAGAAAATGGCAAAGTGAAAATGAATACTTGAGATACCAAGTCCTCCACTTCCAAGGATGTTATTCAGGCACACCTGTTCAGACAATAATGTAATTTCAAAGGCATTAAGCCTTGTATCAGAACAGTTTTATAGCTATGAACCTCCATGAAGATGGCAATTCATACATGTGAGACAAAGGTGATTAAGCCAAAAAGAAGGAAGAAATTTTAGGGACAAATTTCAGAAGAGCAAGAATTGAAATGAATAATCAGGTTCTTTAAAAGAGTTCAACACTTCAAATCCCTTGATAAGTCGTTGATATCTGAAGGAAAATTTAGACAATTCTTAGTTTTAAAACCCCACTTTTTCTTAGATCTAAAAGCCAATGTCCTTAAAAAATTGGCTCTGTTTAGAAACTCAGGCCCGTTGTATGCAGAACTCTCTTCCCCTTATAATAACCTGATGTAATATTTCAAAAGGAATAGTCTTTCAGCACACATTATTTTCCAGTGTTGAATTCATGATTATTTGTGCCTCTGAAAGAGGATTAACATGATGTAATGACACAAAGTGCAGAAATAATGAAATGCTGTTTACTTGCCAAGCCATTACAGAATTATCTACTGCTCTCGAAGAAGTAAATATGATTTCTCATAAAGTTTTCCCAAATGTAGCAGACATGAGCAGCAGTTAAAATAAAATAGGATGATTCCTGCTTCAAAAATGGTTTCTTATTGCAAGAATGACAATAAACTGGAGCAGCTCATGTCTGATTTACACTTGACTGATGATACACTCTGAAAGTACAAGGCATTTATTTTAGTGTCATATGTGAGACAGCAAATGCCAGTTGCTAAGTTCACCAGTAAAACATTCCCCAAGAAACTTTATTAGAAAAGAAGTTTGAAGAGGTGTCACTCACTTCCTTCACTGCTAAGAAGAATTAAATAAAATGCAGCACCAATTTCCTTGGGATTCTTCCAGGCCAGAAATACAGTGGTTTTATTGAAATCCTGATGTTGTTAAAACAGCCACGTAAATTCTCTGTTGAAATAATCCAAGGTTCACCACAGCATCATAACATCACATCACATTTTACACATTTCAGCAAGAACTCGCCTCTCGAGGAACCCTAGGAGATAGTTACTAATTGTATCTTATTTCCTGGCACTTCAAAGGCACACTTACATCTGACTACTTCCTAGACATGCTTATTTTAATTTCAGCTTGGGCTGAGAAGAAGATATTGTCATAGGTGGTAGAAATGTCAGATCTATGCTCCTGCTGCTTGAGAACCGCATCTTCCAACGTTATTACCTCACCTTCCTCAAAACTAATTGTTTGGAACTTTGCCCAATTTAAAATTCATCAAATTAGTGCATATCAGGAAATTATATTATTTTTTGACTCAGTGCCTCCAAAATAGCTTCAGGGATCCAGATCAGCCTGAAACCTTTGCTATCAGGATCAATGAGTAAGCACAGCCCATTTCTGGGAGTGCATGTTAGCAGGCAGCTGTAGGATACCACTCCATCTACCCTCTCTTCTCCTCCCTGACCCAGTGAACTCTTGCCCCTGCCTGCAATCCCATCCTTCAAAGGGCACCAACTCAAAAAACTGCATAAAACCAGCTCTCGTTCTTGGGGAAAGAAAAAAAGAAAAAAAAAAAAGGCAAAATTCTCATTCCCCTTAGAAAACTTTCTTATTTATTTTTGTTTTGTAAAGAGAAAAATGTAGAAACACAGAAAGAATAGGACTTTAAAGGTACTCCAGAAATGTAGATAATTTCCTCAAAACTGAGCTAACTTCAAATTTTCAGCAGTATAGGGCACTGCCTCACTGTTTCCTGAGTACATTGCAGTCTCTGGTGTCGCTAAGGATTTAGGAATAAAAAACACAGACTGGGAAAATATTCTTGGTCAAAACAACTATTTTCCTCCACTGCAAAAACAACCACAGAAACAGCTTCAGAAGTGTCTCAGGTCCCATTTGCAATCCAGTTTGGTTCCTGCCTCGAGTATTTCTGCAGGGAAGTTGCTCCAGAGTCACACTTATAACCACTAATGCAACAATTGACCTCATCAGTGCATTAATACCTACATTGCCTTAGCTTAAACAGCATTTCCTTCACACAACTGCCCCTTAGCTTATAAGGGCTACGTATTTCTCCTTAATGTATTTATAGAAGACAATAATGTCATCTTCTAATCTTTACATATTCATATTGGTAGGACAGATAAACAAGGGCCTTGAGTCATAAAGTAGTTTTACACTACCCCATCCCTGAAAGTACTTAGGGCCAGGCTGAATGGGGCTCAGAGCTACTTGGTGTAGTGGAAGGTCCCTGCCCAAGGAAGGGGGGTTGGGACTAGATCATATTTAAGGTCCTTTCCAAACCAAGCCATTCTAGGATTCTATATTTCTCTTAAATATCCACTGAAGGCCTCTATCTGAAGAAGAATGATCTAAATTAACATAACAATACATGTACCATTCACATGGGATGCAAGTGGGGTTATTACTTTGGGTTATTAGGTTATTCCCATTAGGGAAGACAGTGAGAGGAGCAGACTCTGGATGTTTTCATGTGGGCAGAGGGTTGTGCTTTGCTGAAGCAGAACACAACTCCAGGGAGGTCTGAAAGGCTTATGTTGGCTGTATAGACAGAATATCTGTACAAGACACATTTAAAACACCTTTTAAAATTAAACTGGTCCCCAAAGCCTTATGAACTTTTCTGTCTGATTGTATAATGACCTCTGTTTCTATTCACCTTCACATCAACATGAATTTAACTGGAATGCAATGCTTTTGTAGACCACACCATGGGTTTAGTGGTATTTCCCAGTGCATTCATTCAGCTCTGTCAAATAAAACAGCCCCTGGAGTGTAAAGATAGAAGATTACCTGTAAGGAGGGCCAGGTGAAACAGCCCTGGGGAGAGGGCAGTCAGCATTTTAAAACACATGTAGAGGAACTGGGTTTATGAGAAATTCTGATGAAGTTCAGACCAGGGGGCTGATCAAAGGTAAGTATATTCACCACTCGAACACAGGGGAAATCAAGCAATATACCATGAAAGAATAAAGGACTTGTAACATTGCTGGGTGGCTGTATGGGAGTTTTCATGGACCAAAACATGTTGAAGGAGGCACTTGAGAGTTTCAGAGGTTGAGGCATATGGAGGAGGGAAGATGAAAAATTGAGAAACTGACAAGAATTTCAATGGCACGGGGAATGCAGTTGTGTCTTTTGACTTAGTCTGATTACAAAACTTATAAAAGAATCAATAAGGCAAAAGGGTAATGTACTGACTAAGCTAAAAGAACAAAAAAAAATGTTTAAGATCAGTCATTCTGTTATGTTACAGAATGCTGGAACAAATAATAACGTAAAAGAGGCCACTATTCAATAGATTTAGATTTCCCTCAGAGAATTCAGTTGCCAAAATTGACTGACCTCTGAAGTGACTCAAATATGCCACAGTCAACTCTTGGTTTTATGGTCTGTAGTGTCTGAATAAGAGTACCAGTCAATGAGCAGAGACATAAAATACCCAGTGTTAATTACTCATTTTAGACAAAGCTCAACAGAGATCTAAGTCAACTTAGCTGTGAGAATCAGGGATTATAAGTGTTTTACCTCCGTGTTTCCAACCCTACTACAGGCTAATGCAGTAAGATGTGGGCTAGACTCTCTATTTAATATACTGATGGGGGACTGACTTTTTTGCCTGTGTGTGTATGAAAGAAATGAGCTAAAATATTCTGTATCTAATGAATAAAAGCAATTAATTATAGCCAGGAAAGGAGCAAATTGCCACAGAAAGAACCATCCTGGGAAGGGCAGAAGAGATTTTACTTTTTAATTTGATCTCTGCACCATCTTGAAAATGAATAACACTTTTCTTATCATTTATGCAATGCTTTCTTATCAGCAGAGCAAAGGCAACATCCAAATGGAAACACATTTCATATTTCAAGGTTCTTCAATGTAAATCAAGAGGAACAGATTAATTTTCAGCATTCCTGTTCACTGGGCTGCTTAGTGGAACACAGAAGTTGAGCACTTAATTCTCCAATGCGCAGAGCAACATCCTGTTGGCTGGATTCAGCTGGAATTTCAGAACAACTAATGATGCTTATAAGACTCAGCAGCAATAGTTATAGCACCAAAACACTCTATAAAAGCAAATACCATATCTATCTCTAAAAAGAAGAGCTGCAAAGAAGGTATTGATTAGCCAGCTGTGTCTTAGCAAGGGAACAAGGAGCACATAACACAGAGTTGTTAAGTATAATCTTTATTTATGCTACCAAAAAAAAAAAATCCCTTGTATAAGAGGATCATCACTCTTTGTGGATGGAAAGACAAAGTACCAACCACATATCTAGGATTTACAAGCCTATTAATTTTGCCTTAGGGCAGACTCTCAGTGTTCTAAATGAAAATGCTAGAAAAGAGTTTGGCTACTCATTTCCAGAGAGTTATTCATTGGATTCACTGACAGAATGGAAAGGTTTGTCAAGCAGGGTTCTCCAGAAGTCTGTGTAATGTTTCACTTTATAATCTGGATGATGAATGTTCAGTAAGCCCTTTAAAAATGCAGATAATACAAAGCTAGAAATCCCTGTGCATAGGCTGTAGGAGGGGATAACAAGTTAATAATGACTCTGACAAATGCAATGGTCCAAAACTAGGATGAAACTCAGGGTATGTGAAATTCATCAAGTGCAAGGGTCTAAAGATAAAAAGGAGTGGTAGGCTGGGCAGGGTGGGGAGCAACAGATTGTGTTATTCATATATATGGCAGATAGGACAAAGAATATTCAGATCCTAGGGAAACTTGCTAATTACAACTCTGACTTACAAGAATTTTCAGCTCTCAATGAAAGGGAAAGAAACTCTGAAAGAAACACATAGGTAGTTTTAAAAGTTAGGCACACTTCTGTGAAAGATGATATTGTTGATCCTGTCTTTAGGTAGGGGATGGATTAAATGAGCAACAAAATGTAGTTTTCAAACATGTTAACCATAGTTTAAATTGTCAATTGTGAATATCTTATTTGCCAGAAAATGTTCTATTCATAAATAATATTCAGTTCTTTGATGGACAGCTGTGGATTAAGTAAAAAATCATTCATTAGGGTAAGAACAGTGTGCAGTTTTCATTCCCACATCTTGGGAGTCATTGCAAAGTCATAAAAACATCAAGGGCACTGTGGACACAGAGCATGTCAGCTGCCTCACAGTAACCTCTCCCAGGAACTCCTGCAAAGTAGTTCACACGTTTTGAATCATAGAATCATAAACTCACTTAGGTTAGAAAAGACTCCTAAGACTACCAGGTCCAACTATAAACTTTGAGAGGCAAGTTATGTCAAATTTCTTTGTGTTCTTCAAGAGCGAAAGTGTGCAAGTGGAAAAGTTCCATGGACCAGCTGATAGTTTTTAAGTGCACAGCCTATCTTATCTCACAGTAATTTATTTATGTAGCCATACCCCTGTGCTCCGTGGAGACACAAGGTAATGAATTCAAGACTCACACAGACTAAATAATTGATTTGAATTGTAATACCATACTGAAATCTTTATCATGCACCTGGACAAGCATCAGGGACTGCACAGAAAGGTACAGCAGAGGCACACAGCAATTCTAGCAAGCCTGCATGTGGGTCTCCCTGTCTGGAGGTCACAGGCTCATTTCCTATGCACTGTGCTATTGCACAGTTACCTGAAAACTTGTTCAAAATAGGTATTTTTCTTTCTTAAAAAAAAAAAGAAAACAAACAGTAAGAAAAAAGTAGTGATCAGATGTTCTTCGTGTGTCAGAAAAATAATTTAATAACAGGACTTGGTGGCCATGGCATGAGATGCTGCCAGGTCACGACTCAGGCCACTCTTCTAGCTTATTTTTTATTTCATCACTGATTCTCTTCTTCCTTTGGACATTCTGTGCTTCCATCTCAATTGCATATTTTCAAATGATTTATCACAATTTGTCCAATACTTCCTTTTCCCAGTATAAGTGGCTTCCATATATAATATTTCCATGTCTTTTGTTGTATTTGTGTATTGAATAGATCAGAAGGAATTTTTTTCTAATGATGGTGACAAACTTCACATGAGATTCAAAACCAGACTTATTATGTTTACAGGCTAGTAATATTCACCCAGATCATAAAATTTACTCAAATTAAGTAACACAAAACCCCTTAAAAATCTGTGGGACTACTTGTTCAGTAAGGTATAATTCAGATTATCATCAAAGTATTAGAGTCATCAATATGATACATTGCTCTGCTATAAATTGACTATACATATACACAACCTTAAAAAGACTCCTGAGATATTCAACAAGCATATTTTCCAATTTTTTTTATAGGGCTCTTTGATTGCAAGGAAGAGGCCTTCAGAATGATAAGGATTCAATATAGAACTGACATTCTACCTAGAAAGCAGCCAGGCTTTCATATGTAAATCCTCCAGGGTGTTTTGATTTTTACTTCTAAAAAGTGTATTGTTCCGTGTATAGAATGAATATTTTTAGAACGGTTGCATAATGTTAAATTTTGCACTTGGTAGATTTTTCTTTGGTTGCCTGAAAAGCTATTGCTTCATTTTAGATCTGAAATTACAGATTCATAAGTGCCCAAAGGGCTTTATACATTAACTACTTAATATGAGATGTCATCATGATTATTGAATGAGGGTTCTTTTTAAAAAGAAACACTTTCAGTACCAGTTTTCACGGCATGAGCCTGAAAGGACAGCACTTAGTTGCATAGAAATGGAAGAAAAAAACTTCAAATTTTTTCAGGTAAACCTGAAGCAAAAAAAAACAAATTGAAAAATGCCAACACAAATGGATTACAGTGAGATATGCTTGGGTTTATTCCAATGTGTTAAAGTGTAATTATTTACATTAGATTTTAAAAATTTTGGAAAAAATTGGTGAATATTTTGTGGACACGTGAACTGAAAACAAGGTAAAAATGCACTTTTAGCTATAATTATCAGCCATTCATATTTAAAGATGAACAGAGGAAACAAGAAAGCAAGTGTCCATGGAGGATGCTGTACTGGAAGGTACTAATGGCTAACATCAGAAGAGTCTAAGATCTAAGTCTCAGGTGAAAAACACAGGCTGCAGGCTGACTGTTTTCCAGCTCAGAACAAGCTTTCAGCCCACTCTGTTGTTAGAAGCAGGCATGGACAGGAGGGCAGGCTGTGGAAGAAAATACACCTGCAAAAAAGAGGCAGTGGAATCAGGGTTAGTAGTGAGGACTTCAAGAGTTTCAAGAACAGGACCCCGGGTTTTGCATCACTGGAGGCAGCAAGTCAGTAAAAGGGGAGCTATCACATCAGTAAAAGGAGAGCTGTCACGTCAGTAAAAGGAGAGCTGTCACTGTGGGCAGAGGTGGATTTCATGAAAGAGAACAGTCAGACATGCCTGGTGTCCCCCCATACCCAGAGAGGTTGTGCAGCAGCTCTGCTTTTTGCATGACAGGGAGGAGCTGAGCTGTTGTTCAGTTTCTTGCATTCACCTGCCAGGATCCTCTTTACACACGCAGCCCCCGTCAAATACAGAGACACCACGAAGGACATGCCAAATTCTAATTTCTGTCTTCTCAACGTCCATCATAAATTGCTTTATGAGATCTTTTAGTTTCAGTCCAACCACTGGGGCCATGTAGGGGCTCAGAGGATGGGACTGTCTGACAGTCTTTTCTTGAACTGTTCCCTAAAAGACTCTTTGCCTTGCATGGCTTTCTATAATTTTGAAGAAAAGGTAATGTGCTTTGCAAAGTCATTCTGCTGAAGAAGAACAAGATGAGAGAATGAGGAGTTACGTGAGAATAACGATCAGAATTTATAGGAGTGAACTTGACACTGTCTATTACTCCAGTTCTCTCCTCTCTGGTTACCCATTTCTACAAAAATTGCTGGAATTGTTCCATTTGAGACATCAAATAAGGATGAAATCGGCCATTGGCTCAAGAGGTTCTTGAGAAGAGGACAGATTGTTTCTGTAGGAGACTACAAGAGCAAGCTCAAGACTGATCACTTTGGGGTGTTAGAATAAATCTGGACAACTAAGTTTCTTCCCCCACAGCAACAGAATAATGGAAATATTCAGGTTCCTAAAAGGAAGAAACTATTACTTCCAAGAAATGTCCTCAAACTAACATCAACGAAAATCCTTTTTTTTGGTTTGTTTGGTTGGTTGGTTGGGGTTTTTTTGTGGTTTCATTTTTTTGTGTGACAGGAGCTTCTTTTTCTTCCTTTCTTTGAGGTGTCATCACCATGTGCTACACTGGTTCTCCCTTCACTCCCCACTGTCATCTTCCCTATTTGGGATCTGTTACTGCAGACTGTGCTTTCCCTCCCTTCACCAGGGCTCTGTCCTGCTCCTCAAGATCTTTGAACCCATGTGCCACCTACCTCAGTGTCACACCATCACTTTGCTAGTGGCAGAGAATGAAGAAGTGTCTTACTATCATGGGAAAAGCCACTTCTCCTGCTTTGTGCTAAAAAATTTTGTGGGCGGGAAAAGAGGCAGTTTCTGCGGTGCTCACTTTTCCCTGGCACACCATAGCTCCCCTCTGGGACCACCAGAAAAGAAAGTGGAACAGAAGACATTCAGCTCGACTCTGGGATGTTTACTCTTTTCAGCAGGAATTTGCATATAAAAAGCATTACCAAAAAGATAAAGACACATGTCAAAATTACCTTATTTTAACGATGCAATACAAGATTTCCTAGAAATTGGGAATGACGCTTTTTAAAATGGCCCAGATCTTTTCATGATTTCCAAAGGCATTGCAAATGATTCTGGTCAGAATGAGAACAAGTTTCCAAATGTCAGAATTTCCTACAAAACAGAAATTCAGTTAAATTGAGCTATTACTAACATCCTCACAACAGCTTAGAAAATCCAGCTGTTTCTGGTCTCACTGGTCCAGGAAAATGACAAGGAGATTTCCCCATTTAATGGTCTTGTCCACAAAGAATGTATGCTCTAGCTTTTCAAGTAAAAGTTAAAGCCTTAAAAAGCGTTCCAGAACACTAGTTAATAGCAATACAGGCTATGTACATGCTGCTTAGTCACCTAAATCAGAAAAAGATCAAAAATAAATCTGATTATAATGATTACTGAAATTAAAGACCAACAGAGATTGAGGTGAATGAATTGCCACCTTTCTGCAGAAATAAACTTCTTGGAAAACATAATAGGCAATCATGGCTCTGTAAGAATGCTTATTCATACACCTGCATAATGTATTTATGGTAGTTTTCAAAATACAAAGTTCCAATTTGTACCTATACTGCCTGAGCTGCATGATTAAGTTTTTTTCCCTGGATTTCAAAAATGCGTGCATGAGTGGGAAGGCGGCAAAGAAATTGTAAAGGCTACTTGTATGCATTTTTAAATTCAGATATTTGTAGACATGATTCTGCTCAAAGAAGTCAGCTTAAATCCCATGTGATGCAGGTTTTAACTTGTGCCCATGAAAGAGCTGCTTTAACTCCTTTTTAAACAGGCAACAGTGGAAGTGTGCCCAGTAGTTCATCCATGCTGCCTGCTGTGATCTCAGGCTCCTGGCCTGGGCCACAGCTGGGTCTTCTCTGTGCTTTTTGATACCCACAGAGACGGGTGCCAAGGCATGGCTGTAGCAGCAGGAGAAGCCACTTTCCTTATCTGGGTTCATCAGTAGCCACAGGGGCTTGTCTCAGCAGGGCAGAGCAGCCCTGGGCTGTGTGGCACAGCTAAGGTAACACACCTGCCTTGTGGGTGCACAGCAGGTGTGTCAAACCCAGCACTCTACCTTACAGCCTCTTCTCTGGCTAATAGGGAGCACTGGAAAATTAACAGAGTAAATTACTGGTTTGTTTTCCTTGATGGGAAATGGCTGAAAAAGCAGCTTTATGGAAACACTTGGGAAGAGAGTCTGATTCAGTTTTGGACATCAGTCACCAAACTCTGTGGTTTAAAAACCAAGATGCTGTTTTGAGGAAGTCTCTGCGTGCCAAGAGCTGAACCCCCGGAACTGCAGCCAAGAGCCTCATTAATTTTGACTTTTTTGCCCTTATGTCCATGACCTAAAGCAGGAATAAAGCTCCTGCTTTAAAGCTGGTTGTACTGGCTTGCCATTAGGATGGTGGTGTGCCCCTCCACCATTTGGAAAGATGCTTTGATGAAAGGCCCAGAGGACACCCTTCCCTTGCTGGGGTTTGGCTGCTGGGGGCTGGGGCCAGCCTGTAAACAGGGATCTGTCCTGGTTCCCAGCCCAGGCAATCCCTCACACTGTAAAGTAAGAGGGTCTGTACATTTATGTAAATATATATATATCTGTTTTCTGCCTTGCTCAGCAGTGGAGCAGTAACCACACTGCCCATTAAGTTGTGTTTACCCTCAGAGAGCTGGGAGGCTTAGGCAATACAAAAGAGCACAAAAGATAATCAAGGCAGGCTCAGAGCAATAGCCAGAGACACAGCCACACTTATAATGAACAGCACAAGGCTGTGTGACAAAAGAGGATTGTATTCCTACCTTCACCTCTGTGGACAGACTTGCCCCAGTGAAGGACAAGCCAGAGACCACAGAAAAAACTCTGGCATCTTGCCATGCCAAGAAAACTTGTATAGAAAATTGTCTCTCCTAAGGAGTGGCCTGTGGTGTTGCCTTCACTGCAGATCTATTTTGTTCACTGCTGATATTTTTACACACTGAGAGAAAAAATTATGACTAAAGTCAATCATGTTGTTCAGCCATAAGTTCCCTAACACACATGTCCATCCTAATGAGTAGTTTACTGGTAGACATCAATTATTTCTGCTTCTTTCCCATGAGAGAGCACCCAGAGTTTGAAATCATGTTTCTTTTCCCAGTGCTTGTCATTCTGATTTAGTCTAGAGGAGCTGAAAAAGAAGTAGTCAATTCCCACTTCCTTCCTTTGCAGAATTGCAGTAATAACCTAGAATTACTGTTCGACATCCAATCTTTTTCAGCAGATGGCTTTCAGCAAATAAATATGCTCAACTTGCCAAGCTTTGTCCTGAAGTACAAAAGCTATCCACACTAAACCAGAATTTTAAGAGTTTTCATTTTCATATTGTGATCTATATTTTGTTCTTGAACCATAATATGAGATGACAAGTGAACTCTTATTTATTCAAATTTATATTATGTATCTCATATCAGGTGCAGATTGTAGAAGTAGGAGGTAGAAGCAAAGGAGTGTGAATAGGTCAAACTCCGCCCCAGTTTTTACAGCACCTGCTCTCAAGTGTTATAATTAGTTAAGAAACAATAATCAGCTTCCCTTTACCTCACTCCACTTTATACAAAGGATCTGTCCACCTTTGAGAAACATAAAAGTGTTTTAGGAGCTTTTCTAGGGGTAAAAAGCAATCCAAATGCCTCCCAAAACACAAACAAATGAACTGAGGGAGGAAATAATTTTTTATGTCCACCACATGAGACTAATATATCTAAACCACACCAACCAACCAAAAAAAATATCACCCAAGACCATGTAAAGGTACTTGTAAGGTCTGTAAGGCATCAGCTAAAAAGCACAGTACAATTCAGTGGCTGGCAGCTGAAAGTTAAGTTTGGAAAACTCAAACCAGATATGAGGATTTGAGATTTTCATGTGAGGTTAATTACCAACTTAAAAAAATCCACACAGGACTGGAAATTCTCTGTCCCTCAACTGGCTTTCATTTCTGGGCTCTTTACGTTGCTAAAATATCCAGGTAGTTCCTTCCTTACAAATGAAAGCCCAAAGACTTTTCTGTCCTGTTGCCTACCACTGCAGCAACAAGGGGGACTTATCCTTAAGAACTCTGAGCAGATTCCTGTTCAGATTTCTGCTTTTTTTACCCAGATTGCAAGAAAGTCCCAAACGTCCTGAATATCCACTCCTCTCACCACCATCCCCAGGCTCTCTCTCATTTCCTAGGACCACCTACAAAATCACTTAGACTCTTCTTAGTCTGTTATGAACACCCACTCATCTGGCAAAACCCCAAAGCACATATTTACCTTGACAGTCACTTCTATTCTCTCTCAGATCTTCTTCATTCAACCCTGCACTAGTCCCAGCTGAGCAGATGTACAGTCTTGCTGCTAAGTTTCCTCCCTCTTCCACTCCATTCTTGCCCTTTCTGTCCCGTGATCTTCTCAGTGGCTTTTTCTATTTCCTAAGTTCTCCCTCCTGGGAGCCCATGCTACTGCTTTGAGAACTACAGGAGATGTCCCTTAATTTCCAGCAAAAGGTCTTGCTAGAGGACAGAGAAACTGTGAAGATAGAAAATCCTATTTTTCAATGGTAATGTGAATAACTCTCCAGGGTTCCTCTTAAAATGCCTGCCAGCACTTGCTCAGAGCTAAACAAGAATGTGGGTACAACATTAGTACAGGAGAAAACACATTGTGTGAAATTCTGCATTGTGTGGGCAAAACTTTTCCTCTTAAGAAAGAAAGGTAGTGAGTATTGAAATTCAGAGTGAAAAAAATATTTGTGCTCTGTACCTGATTTGACTTCATTTTTAATTGATTATGGAAGAATTTTTGTCCTTGTATATCCCAATACCACAGGACTTTCTCATTTTGCTGTCTTTTGTAACAATTATACTTTTATTGGATATACATTTTCAGCATGAATACATGACAAAAAACAGTCACCCTAACACACACAGCTATGTGTATCCACAGAGGTGTAAGTCTGTTGAGCTGGACACAAGCAGAAGCCAAGTCCCAGTCTCCCACAGGGCTCTGAGCTGCAGACAAGTTCCTTTCTTGCTGAAAAACTCTCCAGGGTGTCCCACATTGGTGAGCTTGCACATGCACAGCTCTGAGAGACAAAATCACAAGTTTCTTTATTCAAGTAATATTTTCCACTTAGAGTATGTCTTCGTGTCAGAGGGGATATATGTACCTGAGACACATTTTTTAGTTAAAGGTTTTATGTACTGAGGTCATAATTTAGAGGGGAAGGAGTAGGTTTAAGGCAGACAATAACCTAAACATTTAAGGATGTGATCAAATGAGGTTTACAGAGCAATACATTGGGTTTAAATGGCTCTGTACATGGAAGGTCCTATAATCCCAGTATGAACATTCACTGGAGTGGTTTCTGTGTTCCTTGTTAGACCTGTTCTCATTTTCAGCTCAGAGCTCTCAAATGCTGCTCTAGCTTCCACCAGCAAGGTCAAAGGGCCAAACTGCCACTGAGGGTCAGAATGGCTCAGAGCTATTCTGGGCATATGTCTCAGCCTCTCACTTCACCTGTCCTGGCACTGAGAGAAGAAAGGACCTTCCTGATTAAACATCAGATGTGAAAACATCAGATACCTTCTCTCCAGAGCTGGCTTTCCCAGGTGATACAGCCATCACGCTTAGATCTGGTATTAGTTGTGCAGAAGATACCTGAGGTTCAAAAATATTTTTACACACAAAGCGGATTCCATGTGAACGATTATTTCAGATCAATTCAGGTGTAAAGATGGACAACTTTGGTGGGAATAGACATGATAGAACTCCCTGGGGACCAAAGCATGCTGGATATGACCCAGCCTTGCTTTGGAAGTAACTGAGCTGAGACAGAGCTGAGGCAGTGTTATGGTTCTCAAGATAGCAAACACCCACAGTTCACATGGTGATATATCACACAGAAGTTGTGGAAACAACAGTGGTGGACTGATGGAGTCTCCTCTCAATTTAGCTAGAACAAACTCTCTTCTCTGCTCCATGTTCTTCTTTAGAAGTTTAAACAAAACTCGAGATCTCAGAGATACCTTTTCAAGAGATATGTGAACAGTTCTCTGAAGAGCTATTGGTGTACACAACTTCTGTCAGGATAATGTGCTTGAAATAGGAATAGAAACTCTGTGGATTAATAGAAAAATAGTTTTCAATAGAAAGAAAGCTCACCAGCAGAACTGTGAGGACCTGGCAAAGGACCCCTCTTGTCTCCATCTCTTTTTCTTTCTTCTGAGAAGATAAAAACAATTGTTCAGAATAGAAAGGGAAGGGAAGACTCCACAACCAAGCTACCAACAGCCGGTATTATTCAATGCTGCAGTCTTTCTTCCAACACCCCAAAGACAAGAGCACCCACAGTGACCAATTCCTTCCACACATCACTCTTCCAACACGGGAAAGCATGTTCAGAACCTGGAGTCAATAGGGAGAGAAACCTAGATCAAGTGATTGATCACTAACAGTGATGGGAATTGAAGTGATTGTCCCCAGAGTCACAGAAGGAGCAGCACAGCAGACAGGCACTGCAGCAGGAGAGAAACAGCCCTGTGGGAGAGAGACCTTCTGAGGCAAGGGAGCCAAAGAGAAACAAACCATGGACCTGCACTTTGCATTTACTGCCCGCGTGGCAGTGCTTCAGCTGGATGTTGGAGGGGAGGGAGAACCTGTTTCCTGCCCATTCATCCCCCTCCTAGGTGTATCCCTATCTGCTGCCAGCCAGGATCAATGTTTGCAGACATTGAAAATGGCTCATTTAGAAAAATATAAGAAAAACTGAGGTGGGGAGATAGGTGTGTCTTGAGATAACCAATGGGCATAAAGAAAAATAAGAGCACAGAGTATTTGAAAGACTTCTAGCAGGTGCTTTACAGTTTAAAGCAGATAATGAGAATTGCATTCTAGTTGGATGGCTTTAAAGTAAAAAATGATAAAAAGAACTTATAAACCTTTTTTTTTTTCAAAATCGATTGATTTTTTTTCATAGCACTTCTTACTTTTGTCTGAAGAAAGTGAAATGACCAGTACTGCTCCTCTCCACTCATATTTCTAGAGAAAAGGGACATGTTTCCCAACTTCAAATTAAGACATTATGGCAGGAACTCAATCTGTGCAGTGAGGATGGAGAGAGAGAATGTGTCTGGGAGGAGCAGCTCAAGTCTTTCCATCAGTTATTCAGGTTCCAGTTCCTCAGTGCTCTGTGATCATTTTCTGAGACAGCAGTTCAGCCTCCAGTGTGCTAACTGTAGAAGTTAGGAAGTCACCCTTATTTTGTAGACCATTAAGTTTTGCACTCAATGCTGCACAAAGCCATATTTCTAGTGTTACCTGCTACAGGTCTGCAGACTGGCTTTACAGAAGTTTGCAGAAGCAAACATTGATTAATGAGACAAGGCAGCAGTCCATGAAAGCAACAAATGGGTGGACTCAGGAGGAGAGACTCTTGAGAACCAGTCAATGTGTGGTCATGCCATCTGGGCTGGCAGCATACAGGGCAGCTCAGTACCTGCTGCCACTGCAGAGTCAGAGCATCTCTCAGTCTCCAGGATCTGTGACAGGAAACTGCAGCTCAGAGGGCTTCAGCCTTGAACATCAAAACAGGCCTTGCACATCAAAACTCTCTGGTAAATCCCTAGAAGAAAAAAGCTAGAGTGGAAATAACTGTATTAAAAATAAAATATTGACTTGCTTCCTGTGCCAAAGAAAGTTTCGTATATGTGGCCCTTTCTCTGTTCCTTTTCAACTGCAGATGCAACTCTTTTCTCAAAATTTGTTTTGATTACCTGAATTGACATCAAAATTATACGTTTTCTCTGTGAATATCTTAAAGTAAAACTTCAGATTTTCAGCTACAGGCTTCACTTTTCTCTCTCACTTACCTCAGTTCATTTTAATAATGTCAAGATTCTTTCCAAAGAGGGGCTGAATCAGTTAAAAAAATTATAGTAAGCAAGCCATATCTCACTTAACTGCATATCATTGACCTTCAAGGACTTCTCTGTAGAAAAACAAAATTTCTCTAGCATTACTGGTTATTTAGCCAAAGTGCAGAGAGGAATATCACTATCCTGCCTCCCTTTTTCTGGTGAAAGAAACACAGTCTAGATATGAGCTACTGCCAGGACTTGACACCATCAGTCTTAAAAGGGGAAAATTGATTTTGCAATCTCACAGTGAATCACACAAAAGCAGCAAGCTAACCAGGGCTACCTTGAGGTCTTGTGCCCAGTAGAAACCATTATTGCTTTCAGTGGATAGGTTTTTATGGGATGGGAAGTGAAATACTAGGAATCAGTATCAAAATTAAGATTTTAGTGCTTAATCACTATAATCTTCATTTCAGAAGAGATAATTTGACTTTTGCTTGAAGACAGCTGTATTGCAAAAAGGCAGACAATTCAGAACTCTGTGAATAAATTAGAAAATAAATTAACCAAATTACCATGTTCACACCTCTTTCTCCCATGGTTCATCCCTTTGACCTTACTTTCTGAAATATCAGACCTAACATCAGCATATAAACATAAATTTCGACTAAAATTGACTTGGCACTGTGCCTACATCTGAGATGAATGAACTAAGTGTTATGAGGAGTCTTTTTGCAGGTCCTGCAGCAGACTTTCTCAGGAACTAATCCAAATTATTGGATCCTTCTAAATTATTAGAAAATATTCTGTTAGCTACAATAGGCATTTGTTTGGGTTATCAATCAAGAAGAATATATGTTTGGATTAGAGAGATAATCAGTCTCTGCAGTATTTGCTTCAGAGAATGAATCATAGAAAACACAGCTTTCAGCTGAGGTGTTTATGTCTGTCTTATGCATCAGCAGGCTTGATCATAGTGGAACTTTAATGAGACATTTGTGCAGAGCAGTTGAAGTTGTCTAATTACAGACTTTTCTAGGAGCATCTTTTGTTCCCAGTGGGACCTGGCCTATTTTCAGAGCAGTCTGGCTGGAAGGAAAGGATTAGTTTACCTCTCTCCATTACTGAAAGCTAAAATGACTGAAGGCAGCTCCCCCTTGTACTTGCCAGGAAAATTCTCTCCTATTAGGTGCTAAGCTCAGCTTAATGCTTTAATTGTTGGACATCTAGAATGTGTTTTATCAAAGTTCAGCAATAAGAGATGCACCTGATGGGAGTTCGTGTGCTCACTGAAATTTAGAAAAAATTTGAAAACTTCTGTTATTTTCAAGCAAGAAAACTTGCAAGTTTTATCTGAGTAGATTCTGCCATTCCATGTCTTCACAAATAAAGACATCACAAAGAACCATGGTGAGGGAACTATCTTTCTTATACACAAGCTGTTGACTAACTTACCAGCCACTAATTTTGCTGAGACTACTATCACTAGTCAGGAACCCACAAGGGAAGTTCATGAGAAGAGAGCTGAGTGTGTAGTCAGGTAGCTGAGCTCTGCGTTGTATGTGGAAGACATGAGATGTCCTAAAATAGTATTCAAAACATTCATAAACCCAAGATGGGTTTAGAAGATGGGATGGTAGACCAAGAGATGGATGCAAGTCAGATTTCAGCAAGTGCTGAGTGCCTGCTCTACAAGAGCCCTTCTCCCATTAAAATGTTGGCCTTACTCTGGCAAGCCTAGGAAACTCTTTTGAAGAGGTGAAGAGGTGGAAGTGAGATCTTACTGCTTGGTTTGCTTTAGCATTCAGGCTTTTCCCTCCATTTTACCAGTGCTGCTGGAGCTTTGGAAACAAATTCCAAACCTATTGTAAACTCCAATAATTACCAGCCTGAGGACAGAGATTTTGCAGAGAGCTAAAACTAATCTTCTAGAGACCCTATAAACAGCTGTCCTAAGTGAGCCCCTTTGAGCTCTCCTGGACCACAGGCTGCACCAACACCTCCCCTGGAGCAGGACACCTCTTGGAGCTCACAAACCCTTCAGCTGGCATATTTCAAAGGCCATTGCTGATGACAAGATTTAGGCTGATACCCTACAGGACATTCCTCAAGTTGCAAGCCATGAGAAACACAAAGGCATTTGATGTATTTCACAGAACTTGAGGTGAGTTTTTGATGGGCACCTTTGTGCACAGATAATGATCTGTACGTCTCTGACTCTTGCACCCTTTTCTTTATGTATCAGTATCCTTTGCACTCTTACCCTTTCCCATCCTGATCTCAATATAAATAATCACAAATTTATTCCAATTGATTTTCCTCTCTATGTTTCATCTATATAGAGTAACAGAGTGAACCTTGTCATCAAGGTCTGTTGAGGTTGTACTTTGATAAATTCCTATTAAAACCTATTTTTTGTCGGTTGCCTTGATGGTGATCCTTTAAGTGGCCAAAACCACTCGTTTGTAACACAGGTCAAAAGAACTTTTTTTAAGTCAGTAAAATTTATGTCCAATGTTGCCACTGTGAGCTAGAAGAGAATCAGGTAAAGCACTGAAAACTAGATTATGATCAGTAAACCATCTACTAATTCTCATGACTCTCACCCGAAACTAGGTAGAATGGTATGATGGTGAAAAATGCAAATCCCAGCATTGGCATGGATTGCACATACACGATGATAAACCTCTAAGCACCAATAGCTATCAGAAAAAAAAAAAAACTGAACAGAAAATTGCATTAATGATAATGAAATCAGAAAGCTCAGAGTCCATTGCAGTGTTTCAATCAGTCTGCAAAACAATACAGCATTAGGAAACCAGTACATTATTTCTGATCCACTGAATGAAAGCTGATATCTGCCTAATTATTAAATTGACAGACACATTTTCATAAACACCAGCATACTTTTACAGAAGACCCCTAGCTGAGGTGCAAGAAACAGTAATACCCTATTTTGTAGCCAGAAGCTGTTCAGGTAAGAAAGGAAATTCCCTATGTATTGGCTTTTAAAGTTCCTCTAGGGAGACCCAGGAGCATCCATCTCTTCTTGACAAGTGATAGTATAGACAAAAATTGTCACTAAGCACATTTGGATTGCCACAGAAGTCAGAAAACACTCTCTGCTAGACTTGATAGAGAACCAAATCCTAAAAGCAAGAGATTTCATATGAAAATTCTCTATCTCCAGCAGGACTCTGTACCATAAAAATCAGCAGTTGTAATGCCCCAAGCAGTTACTTTCAGATCATATGGAGAACTAAGCGATCTCAGAGATAACCAGGAACAACATATGCACTGATTTAATATGAAATATTTTAATTGTTCTGAGAAAAGGAGTAGGATGCCGATGTCACAGGCTTATTAAATATAGCCTTTACATTGAACAGGAGTACATGCATGCTTAGATAAAGTAAGAGCTGCGTGGCACATTACCAAATTGGGAAAAGCAGTTGGGCTCACATCTCCCTCTACATTGCCACATCCTGTACATTCACACCCAGCTCTCCCTGTAGCCTCCTCCAGCACTCATTAGGTCTTGTAACGTGTTCGTCACTTGTCTGCTCACTTACTCAGTCCCAGCAGGGGAAATATTTGCAGTAGGGTGTCTTCTGTAATAATCCAGCTAGTATTTAGAGTCTGCAGACCCCTTTTTCCCTCTGCTGCAGAAGTTCAGTTGTGCGTGGGTGGAATTCATCTTACCCAAATATAGTGCACAGAAAGAAATGAGCACTGCTGGGCAAGATTTTTCTGCTCTATTTTAGGCACTGACCTCAGGATGAGATTTCTGTCACCAAGCACCTATTTCTCTTCTCTGACAGTACAGTGAGCCTGTGATGACTCACTCAGATGTAGGAGTTTACAGCTGGTCTGATGGATGCTGCCTGGAGTCTCTTGAAGGTAAGGGCAAGACCTTGTACTGGAGGTAAAACCTTACAAAAGGCAAATGTAAGAATCAGATGTGAGTAGCAGGCCAGACTGCTGAAGAGATAAACTACATCAGCACTGAGGCATGCACTTAACTGCTGGTGGTGGATTTTAAAACAGCCCTGGTACAAATGTTCTGGGATGCAGAAATACCTGAGCTTATACCTGCTACATTTAATCTTGTTCTGGTGTGCTTTTTTCTGAGTTATTGTTACACATCGCTAAGTGGAAAGCTTGATGTTTCAGTGATTACAAAGGCCTTGCTTAAATTTGATAGCTGTTAAAAAAGGCAAAATCCATTAATTTAAAAGACAATAGCTTACATAGATGAGAGATAGATGGAAGAGCATGTCACTAAACCTCAGCAACATAAGAGGTGGACACTTTACCTGCCTGGTAAATTTATCTGATTGAGACTTCTCCCAGCATCTCATTTGTAATAATCTATATCAATGTCTCTAGAAAAACCTTTTTGTATATTGGAAAAAAAAACTACACATTTCAGTTTATTTATCGAACTATTATATTAAAATACATTAATGCACTTATTCCAATATAATTATTTGGGTTTGGGGTTGGGGTTTTTTTGAGGGGAGGAGGGATGGGTGGGTTTCTGTTTGCTTGTTTTGAAATTAAAAAATCTTTTAACTTCCATTCTATAAAACGACAGAAATGTCTGTCTTTCATGACTGTCAATTTTTCCAAAATGTTTTTATGTAGACTGTGGTATTCTCAGCACTCATCAAAGATGTCATCAGTGCCAGCAACCAGAGCTGACAGAAGACAAACCATTCAAATGAGAAGGTTGTGACACAGGTAAATAAAAAGTATCACAGCAATCCAACAACAGATTAGAAACTCCAGACGACTGTTGGCTCAGAAAAGGCTTTAGGATTAATATCCAAATCCCAGCAATAATGAAAAGCCTAGTATTCCTGAGAGGAAAAAATTCTTCAGCTGTCCATTCTTTCAGAATAAGGATGAGTGTATACCTTGAATGGTAACATACACAATTTACATTACAGCTACATAGAATAAAAACATTTCACACAAATTCAGAATCATATTCTATCATTAAAATCTCACTTCTGAAAACATAAGAATTTCTTTAGAAAAAAGTTGGAAATCTTTGTGCAGATACTGTGCATCTTTGCTTTATTCCAAGGCAAAAAAAAACCTCTCATGTTTTGGAAAGAAGAAGCTGCAATCACAGAGCTAGATTCCTCTTCCTCCAAAACTTCATTGCCATTTCTATGAAACTTGAGGCATGGCACAGCATAAGGTAGAAAGATGAAGTCTGAAATCAAGCACTGTAAAGTGTTCAAAGTTATATCGACTGGTCAGTTGAATAGCTTAAAAGTTTGCATCATTGTACACCCACACATGAGCACCAGTTGATGTTCCAGTACTATAAGCCAAAAAAGCTGATCTAGTTCTTTTTATTTTGATCACGACAGTTTCTTCTCCAACTGCATATGAGCAGCACTCTAAAATCAGTGAGCATTGCACTTGTTTTGTAGCAAAGAATTTGGCCTCATTTTTAAAGAGCTTTCTAAGGGCTTCTTCAACTGCAGAAATTGGCCCACTTTCCTCATAGTCAAAATGTCTCACAGAGCCAATATTTTGTGCCATAGCTGCAATACAGTTTGTAAGATATTTTGCAAAGATTCAACTTTATTTCCCTAATTATACATTTGATGGGAGCTTGGCACGCCAACTTAGTTCCTGAAGCCTTAGGATTGTTACAGCTACTTATTCCAAACTGGACTATATTCCCAGAAATTTTGGGGATAACTGACAATCAGTTGATATGATTTGCAGAGTTTTGAATAAAACATTGGATTCATTTGCATGCACAGCTGCATTGAGTGCTCATTGCAGGAGCATGACTCTGACAGTGCATTCAGGTGTGTTCTCCCAGCTGTGGATTTCTGTGACTGAGGTGTCTTCAACACTAATGAATATTGGGGTTTAATACTTTAAGACTTGTTTCATGCTACTTTGTTTGATGTTTTTATTAACATTAAAAATTGGAATAGATGAAGTCTTGTAGTAAAAAAAATTGTCTCTTTTGACTATTAGGAAACAGTGATTAGGGGAAAAAACAGCCGTACAGTATAGAACAAATACATGAAGCTTTTACTTGTTTAAATCTATGCACAGTTTTGTGCATTCATTTCACAAGCACAGTATCATCACTTTAATGCCACCCACTTGATCTCCTGTCTCTGTATATGTTTTCCAAAATGAAGTGTTCAGTGTTAGTCTTTCACATACATGACCATTTGATAATGGCATTTTCTGTGAATTTCCTTCCCTTCATTCGACATTTTAATGGCAGTTATAATGTTCATGCTTACATTTTGTTTGAAAAAAGAAAAAGAAAAAAGAAGATATGAAAGAGGAGAAGGGATAAGAGAGAAGGATGAAGGAAGAAAGAAATAAGGAGGAAAAATAAGAAAGAGGAGGGGAAAAAAGTATTTTCATGAAGAATTATTAAGATTTGAATGTAGCTGCATTTTCATCTCTTACAAGAAAAAAATACAATTCTATACATGATTTGTACAGAACAGCACTCCAAGGATAGCACTCGAAGGCATGGAGTTGAATATTGATGTCACAATATTTTCCCTTAGAAAATTGAATTGAATGAATTCGACACAATGCAATGTTGCAACATTCACTTTTAGTTATCTCTCATATTTTTGCTTAGCTGAAAAGAGAAAATTATTCTGTGGAGCTGAATCCAAATACAAGACAAATGTATTTATTGCACTTGCTTTATAGATGTACAGGTAAATTACTTTGAATGCCCATGTAAGAGAAAGCGATTTGTTTAAATGGAAAAGCTTTTGTGTTTATTCTGTGAGACATGAAAATGTATCACTGAACACATGATTATGCTGAAGTAAGAGGCATTTGAAGCACACAAACATGCCACATCTCCTGAGCAGGCAGGGTTCTTTGATGCATTTGCAAACACTCAATATTTCAGAGGTGTATCAAGTCCTAATTCATATTCCTTTTTAGTAATACTGCCCAAGAAGCTGCACTTTTAAAGAAGCTTTTAGCTACAAGCAAAGCCTCATTGACAAAAAGCAGAAAGCAACCCTGTGTTTTCATCAAGAGCTATGCTGAAAGTCCCCAGCTTTCACGAACTGAAATATCTGTAACCATGATCTGACCCCATGAGCTCACAGTGGGCAGGAGAGCAGAGCAGGGAGCTCAGCCCCACTCCCAGGCATCTACAGCTTCAGCAGCCACAACCCTGTCAGCAAAGACTCACACCAGGGAAATTGCCTTGTAGAGAAATAGCATTATTTAGTCCAGCATAGTGCAATTCTAACACAGTTCTATTACTTTCAGGACTCAAAATCCAATCTTTGCATGCTAGTTTACTTTAAACTCACTTGCACATCACAGTGATTAGTCCAGACATATTCTCTGGGTTTTAGAAACCACAACCAAGAAAATACCCACATTTTGCACAAACACTTAGACACATAAATGGACTATGAATCCAGCTCTGAGACTTTTGCCAGGGGCTCATGTCAGCTGCTTCAGCTCCACGCCAGCAGAAGTGTTAACTCACTTCTCTGGGTGTGTGTATCAGCTGCCTACAGGTCAGAGTGGTGCCATTCCCAGGAGACACCCAGAGCAGTGCAGGTGGTGTGCCAGCCTCCTTTCCCAGGCAGAAATCAATGGGAGTGATAATACGTTCCATTAATAAAGATAATGCCCAGAGACTTCATTCAAAATCAGATCATTAGACATTACATTGATTTCTTTCTGAAAGAGAATAAACCTGAGGAAGAGCTTGCAAGCCCTACACTGTTACACTATTTTCTACCATATTCAAGAGGTTAATACAAATAAGATTTGCTATTATAGTGTCTGTGTCAGAAGGTGATAGACCTGGAAATAACTCTTTTCTGATGACAGGGAGAAACAGAGTTTTTTTTTGGTTTTTAGTAATTCTGGGGAAATGAGCTCTGTGTTGTAGATTTTAACAGATTAAGAGCTAGCAGTGCAGCAAAACCAAATATAGATAAATATGGAAAGTCATTTCTAGTTTTAAAGCTAGCCAGTTAAAAATTACTTGAGTTTTACGGCCAGATTTTTTTTGAGAGCCACGTTCTTACATTTTTAGGGAGTAGCAATGTAGACAGGGAAAAATTAGCAAGAAGAAGCAATAAGGTTCCTAATGAAGTATGTAAGGGAAGTGGCAGCTGTCTTTGCATTGAAGAGAATTTGAATTATTCAATAATTTTTCCTCCAAGAAACAAATATGGAGTGAAATAGGAATGACCACTATTAAAAATAGTTTAGCTGCACTTCTAAACACTTTTAATCTGTGAATGTCACTAAAAGATTATTTTGCTAGTTCAAGTTAGTCAGGAGGAAAGTGAGTCAGGAAGAACATGAAGTAGTTACTGGATTATGTAGATGTGTAGTGGGTTAACCCTGGCTGGATTCCAGGCACACAGCAAAGTCACTCTATCCCTCTCCTCTGCAACCCTGGGAGGGAGAGAAAATATCATGAAAGGTTCATGGGTTGAGATTAGAACTGAGAGAGATCACTCACCAAATACCATCACAGGCAGAGCAGACTTGAATTAATGATACTAATTTAATTTATTATTAACAAAATCAGAGCACAATAATGAGCAATAAAACCTCAAAAACACTTCCTCTCAGCCCTCCCCTATTCTCAGCTCGACCTCCTCTCCCCAGAAATACATGGAGACAGGGAATGGGGGTTATGGTCAGTTCATCACATTGTTCCTGCTGCTGCTCAGGGAGAGGAGTTGTGCCCCTGCTCCACCGGGGGTCCCTCCCATGGGACAGAGGCCTCCATGGAATCTCCAACGTGAGTCCATCACCCAGGCATCACTCCTGCCCAAACTGCTGCAATGTGGGTCACACTTTCCATCTTGGAGCTGGCTGCTGTTGGCTCTGCTCAACATAGGGGAGGCTTCTGGCAGCTTCTCACAGAAGCCACCCCTCTATCTCCCCTGCTACCAACACCTGGCCATAAAAATCCAAAACAAACCCAGAAGTTGCATGATTTCCTTCTTTGACAAATAAACAGACAGAAACACAGATATATTCGATGAACATAGTCTTCAAAAGAAGATGAAAGGACTTGGTTCATCACTCTGTGAGACTGAAGAGCTAATGCACAACTTTCTGGTGTTCTGTCTTGTTCAGTCTTCCCTGTAATCAAGCAACTACAACTATTAACCTTAGCAATAAGAGGAGAGTGCTTAATCTTGAATAAGATAATAAAACCGACAAAACCAAAACCAAAACCAAAAAAGACAAAACCACCCCACAAAAACAAAAAAACCCCACCACACAAAAACAAAAAAAACAAAAAAACAAACCAAAACAAAAAACCCAAACAAATAAACAAACAAAAAACCCCCAAAAAACAAAAAACCAGAAAATATTTAGGTAAGTTCAAGTTGTCCCTGTAAACTGGGATTGCAATAGATGAACCCGGGATTTATTTGCTGCCTAAATTAAACATTTCTGTAAATAACATTTCCTGGCTCAGACTGACCCAGTGGAATTCACTCTGACATGCATCTAGAACTGAGTGGTGCAATCTCAAGCAGCTCACCAGTATTGCTTTTGGGAATTATGGGGGACAGGTGAAAACAGAAACCTTGGAAAGAGGATGTTGCATATCCATTTTTTTTAAAAATGGGTGGAGTAGAAAGACAGAAATGCCAGAACACTAACCTTGTCAGGCTAGCTCTAACACTCGAAATACTGCAACAAAAGACTATTTTACAAGCCCCTAAAAAGCCAGCAACAGCAGCATGAATATCTCAAGGCCAACTGATGTCAAACAATGCATTTGATGCTAAAATGGATACAAAACACCCAAAATAAATAGACATGATATGCTGTATTTTTACCCTAAAGACCATTAAAACCTACTAATTTGACTTTTTGTTTAAATCAGCTTGAGGAATGTCCTGTAGATGAGGAGTCCCAGGCTCAGTTTCCTAAGCTAGTACTGCCACTAACACCAAAAAGTCCCTGACTGCTCTCCTGACCAGCATTTGGGTAAATAGGAGGCATTTTGCTGTCTATCAGTAAGGGTTTTAAAGTAGCTTGAATACTTTCCTAGAGTTTTCTCCTAAATGACTGCTCTAGCTGAAATTGTTAAAAGCTATATACAATTGCCTGAAAACCTAATGCCAAGAGCTATCAGTGTTCACTGTCAAACTAGAAGGATGTCCTGTGGCTTCCTGCAGATTCTGTCCCATTTCTGGCATTTCTCAGTATTTCCATTTATGACTCATGCAAGAGCTGGGAGTGCTCCTTATGAAATTTGTATACAATCTGAAGTTTAATGTGAGTTTCAAGCTCTACAGATGTAGAATTAAAATTCATCAGATGGAGTCTGAAATAAATAGGATGCACTTCAGCAAGGACACGTGAAAAGGTAGGAATAGTCAGCTGCACAAATAGAAGATGGAATACCACTGGATGAAATTAACTTCTGGAGAAAAGGTTCAGATCTGCAAATTGAAGGGTTTGCAGCGTCACACACCTGCACTGTTTCCACCTACCTCCTTCTGACATTTAGAAGCAGGTGGGTTTTATGCAAGATGTGAAGCAATCCTCACCTTCCCTCCAGCTTTGGCATGGTCTCAGCAGTAATCCTGCCTCTCATCCAGAATATGATAATTAGGGAAGGATGGGAGCACTGGAATACAAATCAGAGAGTGACAAGGATAATCAGAGCCCAAGGAAAAATGGCTTCTCAGGGGCAGTTGGAAGAAATGCAGTTGTTTAGGCTAGAGAACACTGAGAGAAAACAACAATTGCAGGTTTCATAAAAGGCTCTTGTAATTACTTTGAGAGCATTTCCCAGTGAGGGACACATCTTCCAGGACTCTGTAACACGCTGTTTCTGGTAAGCAAAGCAAGCATTCACCTAATACAGGCCTAATTTTGGGTGCCAAGTGGATCCATTCTCCTCATCCTAAATGCCTGAGCAGTGTTTCTCATTATGGGTCACACTGAAAGGTGATGTACAGTAGGTTACAAAATACAAGTGTACACGCTCAGTTACAGGCAAGTAACCAAACAGGCTGGAGAAAAGCAAACTTTTCCAGTGGAATGCTGTAGATGGAAAACGTCTTTGCCTCAAAACATGATTCACAGATTGTGAGAAAAGAAGACACATAGTCTTCAAACTCTTAAAAGGTTGATGATGTAGCAGTGTAGTCAACTGATGGCAGAAGTTGTCTTTGTAGGCCTCCAATCCATTCCAGCTATGTTCTTATTAAACCATATCAAATGAAAACTGAGAAGGGGAAGAGAAGGAGGATGAAATACGTGGCAAAAATTCAACTACCAGGTGAAGCGGCTTAGACTGTGACCCACCAGCCTTTTCATGGCAGAGAAGCTCCAGGGCAAATGCATTCCCTCAACACCTATGTCTGTCCAGCTGCACAGCCCTCTCACCTCCATTAACTTTAACAGGCTTTTAAACACCTCATCCAGGCAGAGACACTAACTTGTCAGTGATTTATTTAGCTGGGGTTCTGAAACATACCCTGAGTGCTTGCAGTCATTTTTGTGGCGCACCCATACCTGTTCTTGATATTTCTTGATCTTACCTTCTCAGTATTTTCTCTTGATGCATTTGCTTCTCTGCCCCTTTCATGGGTACAAGCTTTCATATGAAATATCCATTTGCTTTTCTGTACCTTTCATGGGTACAAGCTTTCATGTGAACAGCCAACAAACACCACCCAGGTACTCCTTGCCGGTGCTTTGTGAGATGCTGGAGTAGAGACCCTTGATATCCTCCAGAAAGGAGCTGAATTACATAAAAGGGATCTTAGATAAATGAACACAAACAGGCTCCTTTTGCTGAGGAACTGGTGAATGTGTATATTTTAAGGGCATGTTTTCTGTTGCTGGGGATGAAGGTGGTGAGGATGAAGGTGAGCCTGCTCGACAGCTGCATCTCTGTCTCTTTCCACGTCTGTGGAGAGGGAACATCTTGAGACAATTGCATAGTAAAGAGAGTCGTGTCTCCATCCTGAGTTGTCTGCACTTTGCTAAGATGTCTCCTACCTTCACATTCAATTCATTTTTTGTAATTGAGCAGCATTTGTTTGTGCTTCCTCTTACCCAAGCATCAGACAGAACAGCTTTGCCTTCCATCTTTTTAAAGAAAGCACTTGTGGTTTTGTAGATTATGTAGGCTTCTGGGGGGAAGATTAAAATTTTCCAGCAAAACAAAGAACCTCTGACTGAAGCATTTAAATTCCAAGTGTTGAGAGAGGGAACAAAGTGTAAGCAGAAAAGAAAGTGCTTTCGCATTCTGGGCGCATTTTTCTGCAAACACTCCTCATAACCCTGGGCTTGAATGGCAGCTGAGTAGCAGTGCTGCTTGCAGCAGTGTTTATTACCAGAGGCAAAGGCTTTTGCTATAGCTCTCCTTTTAACTTTTGCAAAAACATTGTCAGTCACTGTGAAGACATTGACAGAAGCACCAGAGAATGTGTAGAATGTAAATATTTGTGTTGTGGTAAAACCGGGTTCCCGGAGCGGCTCCTGGGATTTCGCGTCCCGTCCGGTTAGCTCTTGCCCCGGTCCAGCTTTATGGGCACTTCTCTGTACCTCCTCTGGTTTCGTGGGTCTCAGCCTTGGCAGAAGCCTGGCAGTGACAAGGAACGAAGAGATGACTTCTGGGGGGATAACTTTGGTTTATTGCCCAGATCAGAAGCCCCCACCAAAAGTGAGGTCTCGTCTCTGTGCAGCACCTTTTAAATGGGAGTGGAGACAGGGGAGGGGTACAGACATGGGACCATCAAGGATAGGGGTGGGAGAAACTGGGAACCTGGCCAATCACTGGACAGCTCCCCTGGAATGTACCAGACACCAGGGCAAGGCTACAGAGAGACAGCAAGACTCCAAGCCTGCGAGAAACACAGCCACGACCCGGGGAAACCCAATAAACCCAAAACCACACCCCAGCATTGTGGCTGTTAAACAGACAAACTAAAAAGGCCTAAGTTCTCTGAAGTTCTTGGGGAGTGAACCTGAGAGCTGTGAACCCACTCGATGAGCTGCTCCCCTGAATGTGTGTGTCTTCTTTCTTCAGCAGAACAGTATTAATCATAATGAGAGCTGATTATATTGCAGGCAATGAGGGGTATATTGTCACTTACAAATATCACTTACTTTCCTCCATATCTTACATCACTTCCTAAAAAATCCACCTGCAGAAAGGCTCGTCTGGCAATCTTTCAGATGGGAGCCTGTCCACACAGAGGACTTCTACAAGAAAACACGAACAGAAATGCTCTTACAAATGACCTAAAAGAATCTGGCATCTATGCTGTGACCCAGAAAATCCATGCAAAAGCACCTGTCAGACTATTTGAGGGGAAAGGATTAGCATATCTGATAAACACATGGTAGGAGGGTGGTTTCCTTAAAGGCTGGTTAGCAATTTTTAATAGGACCTATTCCCCTCTACATGAAGGTTGGGTTAGATGATCTTGGAAGACTTTTCCAATCTTAATGAGTCTATGATTCTATGAATATGCATTCAATAATTTGCATTTTTAGCAGAAGCACACTGGTTTCATTCAGCCCTGCAAGGTAAATGCCCCTGCCCTTCCACCAATACCCATGGCAGAGCCTCAGAGATGGATTTCAGGACTGACAGGCTCCCCACCATGCAGCCAGATGTCTGACAATCCTGGAAGTCTGATCTTGATTGGTATTTGCAGAAATTCACCTTCCATAAGTTTGTCTTGCAAGTGTTTTAACCTCAGAATCACTGGGGCACCCTCTTTACATTGCAGTCAAATTCAGGGTTTATACTTGACGTTTGAATCCAGACCCATATATGTCACTGTTATCATAACAAATGACACAGACTCCAAAGACTCTGCTGGGTTTGCAGAAATTCCACCTTTGCTACAAATTCTTCCTCTTTTATACACTGTTCTGATCCAACTGGACCAGATTGGTCAATTAATGAATACATTTCACCTGGTTGGCTAGCTAGCTCAACATCCTTCTTATAAACAATCTTTTGGAGAACAAGAAAACAGAAAGTAGGACAAACAGCACCTGCAGGTTGTTTGTAATAACAAGTTATCATTGTTTGGGTTAAGACTGCTTAGAGTCTCACAAGCCCATCCTGGGAAAGCTTAGCTTTCTCACTCTCTGACCAGGCTGTGGGAATCACATGTATATCTTCCAAAAAGAATATTCCAGTGGAGACAAATACTGTCTTCATGGCAAGAGGAGTCACACTGGGGATCCTATGGATCAGTCAGACCTGTGCAACTTCTCAGGGCTGTTGCCTATCAATGGGCAATTGATAACAACAAGTGCATGCTACAGCTGTTTGCTTCAGGAGGTTGTAGAATCTCCCCCAGAGATTATTTTTTAAGGATAGGATAGATTTTTCAGAAATGTTGTAGGAAGAGCTGAGCTTGCTGCAAGGCAGGTCAGAGACTACCTGACCTCTGCAAGCTCTTCTGAGCCATAATCATTTTTTTCCAGGTCACTAAATAGCACTGTGTAGTTCCATTTCAGATTTCTGGACACTGGTTACATCCTCTACATTTGAAGCTCATGAGATTCAGGCAGATTTTAAGCACATTTGTTCCAAAGCAAACTTGCAGAAAAGGGTGGACAGATTAAATGAGCATTTTGCAGAGGAAAACCTTTGTGCAACTCTTCAGGAAATCCTTCCATTAGCAATGGAATAAACTTGTTCTGCTTGCCAGGTACTGACAAATGGGAAAAGTGCAAACAATTTAAATAAAAAGGTAGAGATGAGAAGGGAGAGAGGCCACAGGGTCAGTGCCTCAAAAATGCATTAACAGGTGTCCTGCCACTTAGAGCAGGTCTGAAGGGGCTGAAGTGCTCAGGTCTTTCACCCTAGATATTCATGTCTGAGAAGCAGCTCAGTGTAAGAGATCTCATTTAAATGATGCAAAACTGAAAAATGTGTCTCCTGAAGATGCAGCCTGCAGTGTACTCACAGAGCTGACAAATGAGGAAAATGCCAAAGATGCTGCCTACAAGGCCAGTATGGCCCCCCAAGAACATCTCCCCAGCACCACTTCAGCCCTTTCTGGGGTCCCTCAGAAGCAAGTTGAGAGTAAGACATCTGCTGGACAAAGCAATTTGGTCACCCTCTGTCTGCCACCTTTCCTATCAGCCTTCCTTATACTAATAAGAAGTGGGCAGAAGTAAGAGACCTCACGCCAAGCCAGGTGAGCATGGATTTATGTGGTGGAAGGATGCACATGTTCATGTCTGCCAGTGAAATGCCTGCAGTTTGGCCAGACAAGAGGCCCAGTGAACTCAGCGGAGAAGTAGGAACCTCTCCAATAAAGGCCTTAAATATTTAGTTGAAATTGGACCATTCACTAAATTGTAACAAGCTTCCTCATTTGGTGTAAGAAGCAGTTGTTTCTTTATTGTTGTACATAGAAAGCCAGACTTCTTCCCTCAGCTAATTTTTATTAGCATACCAATTTTTCCCCCTTAGGGCTCAGTTCTGACTACCTGCACACTGATGGTACACGTTTGTGTAACAGCACTGGCTCTAACAGCAATAGCTCTCTATTCATGGTGGTACAAGCAAGATAGGAACCTAGCTTTCAAAGCTCTATTTAAACTTGACCTGGATGATTCATGCCTTTGAGATCTTAAAATGAGATTACTGCAAAGTGCTTTGTAGTGGGCTGCCAAAAGGGCTAATCCATTCCCTGAAGCTAATGCACAGTACAGCACCTTGATTGTTATCAGAGGTGGGCAGAGAGGGATCTGCCTACTCACTACTTGTCTGTCAGCATTTTCTGCTTTTTAGTGCCTAGAAAAGGTCTACAGTTTTGCTTTTAGCTTTTAAAGCTATTAACAGGCTGGAAATTGATGTTGCCAAGGACATCTGTAAATGTGCCTTGGGGATGTATAAATACTTTATAGTATTGAATTGTTCCCCTTTTTGTTAGCCACAGGAATCCTATCAGACTGACGAGGGTAATTTCCAGTGATGCCTCTCAAACTGAACATGAAAACAGGATGGTGACTGTGCCATGCCTTTCCCCTGGACCATCCCTGTGAGATCAGATGCCCTCCATGAGTCTTTCATGATCAGATTTAAATTAATTTGAATTTGTATTTTCCCTTGTGAACTTTCTTCAACTGCTAGAAGAATTGAAACCATTTCTATCATAGTAAAGTTCTTCTCATATGTAATTTTCTTTTCTGATACATGAGGATCAAAACAGAAGCTCACACAACTTTGCATTGTATCTACAGGTTTGCAGTGTGCTTCATAGGAGCAGCAAGTGCAGCAGAGATGTATTTCTGTCTGTCATACAATCAGAAATCCTTTCTTGTGAGTCCTGGTGTGCAGCATTCAGCTTTTGTACATCTGTGCAATGGCAAAAGGCTTGATGTAGCTGTAAAAGCACTGGGAAACATACAGGAAGGAAAGAAAAGTGTGTGCTGCAATACAGAAGACCAGAAAACAGTGCTGAAGGTAGGTAGAGATTTGCAGACTATTGTAGTGCACCGAATTCCCCCCTCCAGGCATGATGACTCTCTGTAAAGCTCAAATTAGCATGCATTTTGTCAGCCCAAATTCTTTAATCATGTCTCTTTTAATAGGGACAGCTGGATCCAAGGCAATCCTGTCAATCCACACTGACAGCTGTGACTGTGATATTTACTCCTCTGACTCTTTCCTGCACTTGCAGACCTTATGCCTGTGGAATTACACACCTAGTTTTAGCCTTCCAAATTTGAAATGTTTGACAGCAGGAGATTGGTGAGATTTGCTATCATTAGAAGGATCTAGGAACAGTCACAGGTGAGAGCTCTTGGACATAGCTTCACTTCTACCTCACTGAAGGAAGGCAATAAACTGACACCCCTTAAATAGTGGCTCTGATCCTTACACTGACTGGAAATTTGCTCATAAAGGTTGACAGTTTCAGGAGTTAATGGTTACATTAGCCATTGGTGGAAAATATTGGCAGTGAGCTGTAAAATTCCCATGATTAAGTCAGGAAAAACCCACCTACTTTTATCTCCATTTCATAAATGCCTGAATTTGGAGAAGACCATGCTGTCATATCAGTGATAATGTCAAGCATGTGAACTTACCTTTCTTCCACATCTGTTGCTATGCTTCCTACTTCAGTGTTCAGTTTGTTGCATTTTGTTGGAAAAGTACAAATCCTAAATTATTTTTATCATAATCTCCACTTCTAACTAGTTTTTAATCACAGAACACCTTGTTCCTGTTATGAAAGAAGGATATTTTAGCACAAACTTTGGAAGCCAGTAAATAAAGCCACAGAATTTTCTTCCTTAGAAACCTTCCATGTGTATGTTTTGTTCAAAAAGTAATTAAAAGGATTCTGTTTGTTTATTTGTCTATGGAATCCATGTTTTGTATCATCCAACAATCTCAGAAGAAACAATTTGTTACTGCTGCCTGTTTGGCATGGATCAGGCCACACTGGGCAGTCTGTGTCCAGCTCTGGGCTCCCAGTGCACGAGGGAGCTCCACAGATCTGAGCAGCCTCTACTGCAGGCAGCCTGGGGCTGGGCTACAGTATGTGAGACAAGGCTGGGACAGCTCCCCCTCCTCAGCATGGCCAGGAGCAGCCCTGGCTGCTGGGCTCATCTAAAAAAGAGATGAGGAGAGCACAGACCCAGGCTCTTCCCAAGATTCATAACAGCAGGCCATGCGGCAACTGTGACAAGGTGCAATAAAACCCCAGGGAAACTCTAGCTGGATGCTTGGAGAGAAAACTTACAAGGAAGGAGATAAAGTGTGAAAACAAGTGCTGAGACTGTGGAATATCCAGCCTTGGAAAGACTCAAAACTCAGCTATATGAAACCATTAGCTCACTGATCTCTGAAGCAGCCTTCTGCTCTGAGCAGGGCATTGGAGTAGAAAACTACACTCGTCCCTTCTGATCTAAATTACTGTGTGATTTGTGTAGTTCTGTGTATCTGGCCTGTTTGCTTTAAGTGCTCTTTGAGATCATTATTTGGGAAAAAAAAGCAAGGAGAAACATAGGTGTTCCTTGTAGAAAACACTGTTAATGAAGCCAACAGCCTTCATGTAAGAGCATGAAGGAGAACCCAAAGGTACACACTTCTGCATGCATCCATCAAACCTTAGTGAAAGTGGAAACAGGGAAAAAAAACCAGCAGATTTTTAAAAGCAAACCTAAAAGTCCTGTGGTTTCATCAAGTCCAAGCAAAAATGTAGAAGAATTTGATCATAATTTTGATACCATAATTTTGCATTGTCAAATCCTCAGATGAGCCTTAAGACTAAGGAGGAGTCATGTCTGAAAGTAAGGGTTGAGACAAAGAGCTATCAACTCTGAATGTGTATAAGGGATTGCTGGAGGCCTGAGATTATCTCCAAAATGTTACTTCTGAGTGTTTCAAAACTTTTTGGCCACATCACTTTGTTAACCTGGTCTTCCCTTCCTCTCTCACCTCTTATTGTGCATTTATCTATGGAAGCTGTTTCACAGAGTTGTGCCAGCATCAATGTCTGCAAAGCAGTGAATGCACAACTCCCCAGGGCATGAATCACCTACAGTAAGCTTTGACTGGAATAGGAGTGAGTTCAGGAGTCCCAGAAATTGCCAAGGTCTTCCTAAGAAATGAGAGACAAAAAAAAAATACAACCTAGAAAAAATACAGGCAAAATACAGGGTTGTGAAAGGTTCCACAGCATCTCAGACTGATGTTTTCGTTTTCTACAGATGCTTCCTTTGACATTCCTCCAAAAGAGTTTTGAGCATTCACTACATAAGAACTATTATTGTGCATTGTTATTACTGAAGGCCTGGATAGCATTCAGAGGTTTTAAAATAACCACCTCTTACACAATGTTTTGCAGTTTCTTTCCCTTTATGTTTTAAATTTTGTCCAATGGAGTCTCAAACTCTCACAGAACAGATTGACCTTAGAGACCCTTGCATAAGCCCTTCACATGAATGGCTTTTTTCTCTGTTAACTTGAACATAAGGCACCATGAAAGGAGTTAAAAAAATATCCGAATATTCAAAAAATCTTGGCCTGAAATAAAGACAGAACCAAACTTTAGCTAGGCTAATAGATACCACTTCTCACTTTTTCCCTAAATTAATCTAACAAGGATTTTAAGAGCAAGTGACTGTTCAAAGACAACTTCCACAATTTTTTCATGGCCTCTATTGGTGAAGAACACAGCGAGGGACTCGGCTCTGCTCTGCCCTTCCACAGCAGCACACAATACACAGGATTTTTCAGAGAATGCCACGTGTTCCCAGTACTGAGAAAATAGCATTACTGTAGTTTGTGATGACCCTAAACCACTTGGACTTTCTCCTGTTCTTTCCCAACAGCTCTTGAAAGGATTTCTCCAGGTTTCTAGATGTGTTTTTGCATCCCAGGCACACTTCTTACATGTCCTCCCACTCTGAAACTATTTATTGTACCAGGCTCTGTGCTTTTCTGCCTGAAATTCCTCCACTTCCTGAAGAGGGATTTTCCTATTAAAAATACTCTTCCATGCCAAGAAAAGGTTGAAGACTTACCATGCATCAGCTGGGCTGTGGTAGCTTTACATGTGCATGGTTTTAGTTTGTTTTAAACAGAGTGCAATCTCAACAGAGCTCATTGCCAGTTCCTTCTCTAACCATGGGTTAAGCACATCCATGCAATTACTGATAACTCTTATCATCTGCCAGTTCTCAGGGAAAATATTCTTACCTGCACATTGATTTATAACTAATGATTTGGACCAGGTTATGCACTTGCCTTGCACTGGGGAGAAAGGCTGTACACTGAAATCTTTGCAGCTGTTTAGGTGAGCAGCTGCCTGCCAGCTTGAACAAGGGGTTCCTCACAGAGACTCCTAACAGCCAGCATAATCCACCCTTCAAGAGCAATTTGGTTACAAACAGTGGTTTTGAAGATCTGACTTGTATTGAAATTCAATGTGTTTCCATCTGCTAGCCAAATTTTTACAGTTATGCAAACACACTCGATATCTAAAAAGCATTCACTGCTTGCATGTCACTGTCCTTGCACTTTAATGTCCTAGAGATTACTTATGGGCACCTGTCATTTTTCCTTGATTTAGGAAAGATTTAGAGAAGATTTATCAAAGACTTTAGTTTGTGGGCTTAAAATCCCTTACAAAACTCCAGGTTTTGTGTGCCTTATATTTAGTCCAACATCCTTGCAGAGCAGATATTTACATCAATAGAGGTGAAGGTACCTTTTGTTTAATGACTACTGAAAGAGATTTAGGCTATATTTTTCTTCTATGTCCAGGGGACCATATCTTCAACATAGCTAGGAAGAGGTACCTGAAGCTGTGCTCAAATGTTTTTGAACTTTTCAGCCTGCTGGTTCTCCACTCCCACATCTCCATCGACAAGAACTGGAGGAGCGTGAGATAAATGCAAACACAGAATGCAACTCCAGAGCCCAGATTTCCTTCTGCCTGTGGAGAAGCTACAATTATGCCTCTCTGATTAAAAGAAAGTCTGCAGCAGCCAAGCACTGATCAAGTTTGAACAGCCTAATGACTTTGCTAGCACATGGTGTTTGATAGCAATCTCCAACAGACCACTGATGATACAGATCCCTCTTTTTGGAAGGGAGTGATAAACCCCCCTGTTCTAGCTGATTAGCTTGTGCATGCCAGGCCATGATCCAACTGCTTCTCTGCCACCTGTGCAAGTGAAATGAGGCTCTGCTCTTGCAGTAATTTAGCTCCTAATATTTTCAAGCTGATAAAAAACATACCACCTCAGTTAATGGCAGTTTTTGCATAATCCCTTTTATTTTCAAACCAGCCTGTCCACCTTATATTGCATATAAGCCATGGCTGTATTTACTACCACAATGAACAACTGCACCTCCTCCAGAGTTAAGATCTAATGATACATAAGCAAAATTATGCCCTTATATTCCAAGATGAAACTTAGATATATATTTTAATTAGGAAACAACTGTGTCTTCATCTAGAGAACAAGTTCTAATAAATCTCAAGTTCATGTAAACTCTGGGTAATTTAAATTGACTTTGTTCCGTGATAAATGTTTGCATTTATCATATGATAGAAGTGGTTTGGATTCACACCTGCATAAGTAGCTACCAACACATGCACAAGGGTTCCCACCTTTCCAAACAACAGTAACAATTCCTGTTTACCTTTGCATGGCTGTGTGAGCAAAAAGCCATGAAAAGTAATCCCACAGTGACTGTGAACTGACTCATTCAATCCCTGCATGGTCCAAACATACACAGAATATGTATACAGCAGTCCCATTGCTGGTTTTGCTTCCTAAGCTTCAAGTTTATGTTCTGGAAATGTACTTAAAGATATGGAAAGATCTGGAAAAAATCAGAAGTATGGAACTGAAGTGCTAGTTTCATCCTTCCTTTCTCTATCCTCTAATACAGCAATAAAACGAAAACAGTTCCATGCTGATGACCCAAAGGCTATGGGGCACTAAAGCCAATTAAATGGCAATCAAGCCTTCAAGTCACAAAGCAAATATGTCAAAGGCCTTGAGCTGCTTCTAAGGAGGAAACATTCAGCAACCCTCTATTTATACAATTGGAAAAATCATAAGCATTTTCTCTGAGAAATTTATAAACAAAATCTTAGCAATTCACTAAATATTCAAACAAACAATGTGATTTCAAAAATCAGACAAAACCTAAATATTTATTAATTACACTGTTGAAGCTCAAGTGCCAACAGCACATTTTACCTCCCTAAAGCAAATTCTGAACTTAGCTAATCATCAATACTCTAGCAAACTACTGATTTATTCTATAAATAGGAATGCAGTCACATGCTCTGCAGTGTAAGGAAAAAGTGACATTCCCAGAAAATTAGTAAGTTCAAATACTACATCTCCTGGCAAGAAAAAGTTTGAAATTCTGCCAGCTGTATGCAGAAAACCTAGCATGACTTCGATTTCTAGAGGGAGTAACAGAACAGACTGATTTCTTTCCCTGGAACAGATTTAGCCAAACACAGTTTTTATGCCAATTTTTCTACTGAAGTAACTGGAGGGGAAAAAAAAGCCTAGAAAAAAACGAAAAAAACCAAAAAAAAACAAAAANAACGGGAGGGAAAAAAAAAACCAAAAAAAAAAAAAAAAAAACAAAAAAAAAAAAAAAAAAAAAAAAAAAACCAAAAAAACCAATAAACAAAACAAAACCTAACCCAAAACATAAAATATACTCATTTGGGGGAAAAGAGAGGAAGTTTCCAAGAAATACGATTAAAGAGAAAGTGAAAATTCTACATACAGATAAAATTATGATTGTATTACCTCAGTGGATTTTTTTTCAATAAGAGATAAGTGTTTAAAGTTTCATTCTGGACCTGAGTTTGCTGCCTAAATACTTACATTTGGACAAAATCAATGCAAAATGCCATCATTTAAATTTGATGCTATTTGAAAGCCTCACAGATGGAAGTAATTCCACAAAATATAAAGCAATTTGGAAACAAAAGATGCTGGTTTACATCCCCAAGTGAGCATTCAGGCAGACTCATCCAAACAATGATCCTCAGTTTAAGCCAACTACCTGATGGGGAGAGATGCCCTTTGCACCTGAGAAAAGCCACTTCCACGAAGTATTTTAATCAGTTTTTAAAAGAGCAAAGAACCACAAAGCAGGACTTCCTTTGTCAGAAAGAATCTGCCCCAGTTCTGGGAAGGTGACCCAGGAAGGAGGGCCAGAGGAGGGAATTCACTCTTGGATCCTGCCCCAAAGTGGAGAGCTTTGAAATACCTTCAGGTTTGGTCACCCACAGCAGAAGGAAACCACTGTTTGCTGCCAATACCTGAGTGTATGCACAGAGTGAAGCTTTTTGTAGCAGCTGGTGAGTGCAGCACCTCCCAAGTGCGTGTCTGAGACCCTGCTAAGTTCTCTGCAAAGCAAAGCATGAGATTCGTGTCGGCACGTCTGCACTTTGTACTTGCCTGGCCACGTTCCAGCTCACTTCCCACCCAGCCTGGAGCTGTGCCCACAGTGTAGGATGCTACAAGCATCATTTGGTTTGTACTGTTTGGCTTTGTTGTCGACAGCTGGGGTTAAACTCTGCCGTACATCTGGCACGGTCTTGCAGGCTTCTGCTGCTGCTCGCATTTTCTCAGTATCCCACATGTTAAAGGTGGGAAGAGAAAGGGAGTATTCTCCTAGACTGTCCATGTTTGAGAATCTTTTGTTCTTTTCAAAATGGACATCCTGACAGAAATAATTGCTTTTCTTTTTTCACTGTGGTATTTCCTCTCCCACAACAACAGAACATCGTGAGGCAATAACCAACAGAAACCTCCACAGACAGGATCCATCCTCTGGCCCTTTCGTGGCTCCTCCTTTCCTTCACACCCACGTTTCCCCCTTTTTCACATATCCCAAACCATTCTCATTCTTCAGTAATAAAATGTACCTGGAGGAAAGGTACAGGAGAGCTGCCCACCATTACCTGCAGGCAACTTACTGGTCCCAGAACCAAGCTACAGCTTCCATACCAGTCACTGCAGACACCTGACAGGAGCAAGAGGGGCTTATCGTGGTCTGGTACCAAGACATGTGGGCAAAAAAGGTAAAATAACCAACACAAATGCTAACTGAGAGCAGTAGCTGGTTTGGTTTGTTTCTTTCTCTCATCAACTTCACAAGACCCGTGTGTGCATTGACTGGATCTTCAAGGAAGCACTTATGAGTTAGTACAAAAGATATGAAGAGCCCACCAACCCTCCTGCAGCCCTCCAAGCTGTCTCACTTCTAGGAGAGAAGGAGCTGATGATTCTTCCTGGCAAGCTCAATCTTTTCATGCCCGTCTTGGGCATTTTGCCTCGGCTCAAAAGCTCTTCTGCCAATGGCAGGAGTTTTGGGGAAGCTCCAACAAAATTGTTTTCACCCCAAGACATCCAAACTATACCTCTGTTGTCCTTCTTCTGACCTCCTGAATCAAGCAGAGGTTGTTGTCCTGCTGGTCAGTCTAACAGATACTCAAGGGCAGCCAAGTTCTGCATCCTGGCTGGATGACCTTATGCATCTCCTCATGGCTACCTGACTTTCTTCTAAAGACAGAGACAGTTGTCCTCCACTCCTTCTTTCTGACATTCTGTCTACAACTTTCCCAGCCTTCAGTAGCTTATGACATCACTTCTGGGAAAAAAAATTGCTTTGTTCAACTGAAGCAATATTTCTGTAAGGTATTTATAAATCTGTCTTTGAGTTTAAGTGGCTGTAAATAGCCAGTGCCACAAACACAGCTGTGCCGCATCTCAGGCTGAAAACAAGGGCTTTTCTCTAACCAGGGACCTCCAGGCAATGCTTTCAGTTTTCTAAGTGCCTTTATTTATGGTAGACGTATAACCAACTCACAGCTCCCAAACACTTTTGCCTTTTGCTGCTATGCTAAACCGTGCCTGATTTGCAGCACACCTCAAATTTCAGTGCAATATGGAAGGATGAGTCAGTAAAATTCATTAACACCAATAAATTAATTAGCCCAAGTAAATGTCTTCCTTTCATTTGAATTAAAGTGGAGAACAAAGAGAAGTCTACCAAAACTTCTTTAGCAAGTCAAAGTGTACTCAATTAGTCTTTACGGAAATCAGGTGCAACACAAGTCACAGCTTTGAAGATCCTTATCTTTTGTGAAAAACAAAACTTATCATGAGGAAACCACTGTGACTGCTCAGCAAAGCAGTAACTCACCTCTCCCATAGGAATGTTCGTTTTGGCTTTTACTGATGAAACAGACCAACTTCAGCTCTGAGCTTTTCCACCAACAAGCACTGAACATGGTCCAGGCCAACATGGTTTTAACTGTCACAGTTCCAGATGGCAGAGGGGCATGAAACAAGTCCCAGGCAGCAAAAAGACACTTCCCAAACTGAAGGTGAGTCTCATAATAAAGCCATATGTCATGTAGCAAAAACACACAGAGCACACCGCTGGAGAATCAAGCAGAGCATGAAGACTCAGTCTTTTTTTTTTTAACTCCTCAAAAAGCACAAGGTGCCCCTGCCACATGCCTTAGGGGGAAATCAGCTGAGAGAAGGCATCCTGCCAGCAGTCTGAAGTATCATGGCTATCCCTGAGCTTCCCATGGCCAGCATTAGATGACAGCTCCTCCTTTCCCACCACAGATGTACAGATTGCTTATTTATCCCTGCAGTATTTATTGGGAGCTTCCTACCTTGCAGCTTGTGTCTGTCTCCAAAAGCTCATTACACTGTGACCTCACAGCTGTGCTGAATTCTGTAGTGCTATTCTCTGTCAGCACAGGGATTTAACAGAAAATTTAACGTGGATAGGCAGAGATATGCAGTGCCTGACAGATGAGAAGGATGCTAAGAGTAGCAATGTCTACATTGGGCTCGTGGTGTGGAAGAGGAGAAATTTGTTTTCCACGGAATGTCCACAGGGACCATCAAGAAAAAGCCACCACTTTTTGAGAATTACCAAACTCTACAGCAGGCCCACCCAGAAAGCAAGCCTATCTCTTGATTCAACAATACTGGGGTTATTTTATCAAGACAAGGTTAAGTAGTTAGCAGTAGCAGATCAGGGGTGAGAAAGACTTAGTGTGATATTCCACAGCCCTGCAGCAGGTTCTGCCCACATTTCTAGCAAACCCTGAAAGTTTGGAGGCAATTCCCCACATGAAGATAGCTGCCCCTCTTTCACAGCCCCATATGCACAGTTTATTCTTTAATATTTTTAAAAATTCCACAGCCTCCATTAGAAGTCTTAGCCAGGAAGCCTTGATTCAGCTGTCCTCCTTTCTGCATTTGGTGTCTGGGAGAGCCATTTTGAGACACAAGGAAGAGTACATTTGTATTTATCTCAGAGAAAACTGATAGACCAGATCTTTATTAATCAATGAAACTGCACGGTTGAGAATGTGATCCAGTGTTTACAAACATACATTTTACAGCCAGACTGTTTTGATGCAGTTTCTCCTCCAGAAAGGGTATTGCCATACATCTTCATTTATTCTCCTAATGAACTTAACGAGGTATTTAGTGGCACAATTTATAGAAAGAAAAATTAATGGCATTGCATTCTCAGCTTATGTGAAAAGGAACTGTCGTACTTCAGCAAAACAAATAGAATTCATCCACCCACATGTAGTAGAGTCCTAAACTAATTAAATAGGCTGCTTATCTCAGATATAAAATTCAGGCTTCATCTTTCAAAATGAGAGGTTTGAGGAGGGAAGAATATTATGGTCTATAAGTGTCTGAATTAATCTTTGGATGTCTCCCAGAGAAACTGAGAAGGTTCTCACATCTATGGAATACAGAGAGCAACCAGAAATTGTTATAATTTCTACTTCTTTAACAGGACCTTGTTCAAGTTCTCTGTAAGAGATAAGACTTTTCTAAGGTCACACAGTTCTAATTTACATTATCAGTCCTAATCCTGCAAACTGCATTTTTTTGAATTTAAATATCAGACTTTTTAGATGGCAAATGCCTGATTATCTTTCTTCTACTAAGAGAACCAGGAGAAGCATGGTAAGAGTAAATTAATAGGTCCCCAATACTGTGTATTTAGCCAGTGTCAGGTAGAACAAAGACCAAGTTCAAAAGCACACAGAAAACTTACATTAGTAATGAAGTGAGAGCTTATTAATTATAAAAGGAAATAATCCTAAGGGAGTTGGGAAGAAGCTAAACTGTAGGCAATACACAAATAGTCTTTTTTTCTTTTGTTTCCTGGGTCCTCTCTGTGGTGCCTGCTACTGTGTCTTGACAGGAGTAAGTTACTATAGGCCATAGATTCCAGAATTTAATGTGCTGCTGAAATTTTTGTACTATTTGAGAGCAAGAGTGAGCCTTTGAAACTGCCTAAGATCTGAACAATTCTTATTATCTTTTGCTGTTCCTCAGAGCTTTCATCACTTCTTCAGCAGCCAAACTGCACAGCTGTGGCAGGGGCTGGCCCGAAACTCCTGACTGCTGTGAGCGTGCCTTGTTTGTCAAGGTTTGAGCCCCAGGTTTGCACCTTCCCTTGGAAGCTGATGGGAAAACTGGTCAGACACAGAGGCAAATCCAGGGGTAGTCTTGGAAACATGAATCAGGGAAGAAAACTGTAAAGCTGCTCTTCAATCACCTGGCACAAATTATTGTCATTTGCGTCTGATCTGCCCAGCACCTCGATGATCTGCAATCAAACAGTAACAACAGTGAAATGTAATGATTCCACAACGTTCTCTAGATACACTAAACACAGGCAGGTGTTATTTAAATGCATTGATTTGGCCACCTTGAGAGTTAAATTGACCAGAAACAATATGGAATAACATAAGGAAAATAACAAAAAATAAAATTTCTTACTGATCTGAAAACAAATCATAGATAAGAAGAAAATAACTGCTTAGACTAGACCTTACCCAAGAGGATATGCTAAATAAATATATTTAAAGCTTTTAAATCTTTAACAATCAGACTGATATGGGACTTCAGCATACAATGAAGTTTCATGTAGCATCCTCAGAAAAGAACTGCTCTTCTACATTTGGTTCATGAGTTACCACAGAGCAAACTGAGGTATCAGAGCTCAAGTAATAGCTTTGGTAACACTATAGATATTAAAAAATCTGTGCTGTGTTCAGACAATTAAATAGGTTTAGAACCAGACAGTACCATCACTGGCATGAAATACCCATGGACAGGGACTTGCATCCACCTTCATATACTGTGAGAGAGCAGTGGGTACCAGGGCATGCAAAATAAAAGCTCTCAAAGAGAAAAGCGCAGACACACAAATGTCCACAAGTGGAGGACAAGAACAAAAGGCAACACACTACAGCAAAACAAATATCGTCCTAAGAGATATCCTGGGGGAGGATCCATTAAAATGCAAAAATACTCAGGAATAATGTTTAAGTGCCAATTAGAGAGATACCCACGGCTGCAGCAGCATGCATCTACTTCTAGGTAGCTCGTGCAAAATCATCATAGAGTTATGCCCACTGGGAGCAGGTGCTTCAATTAGAGGTTACATTTATAATGTAATTAAATACCTAATTTATTAAAAGGAATGCAAATCACCTCAGTTTCTAAGTGGCAGCAATGACATTTAGAGCACGCTACGCAATACCTTTGTTTTAGAAATTAAGCAACGTATGCCCTCAATGATAGCAGCTCCAAAATGGCCAGTTGCTCACTGGTCTCTTGAGAACACCAGTAAGCATAAAAAGTGAGAAATAGGATCATAAAATTCATGAGAGACAACTGGGACAGTCACAATAAACTGTATTTCAAGGAGGTTTTGGAGGTTTTTTAAGTTTTCCTTTTTGTATCAAGAACTCAACACAATTATTTAATGTTTTTAAAAATATTTTTTATACAAAAGCTTTTAATTGTTTTTTTTTAGTATTTCAACGGTTTGCAACCATAGTGGCTTGCCTTAGCTCTGAGAGTAGAGTCACCTCTTTGAGCTGTTGTGCCTTTTGTGCCTGTTCCTCAGTAACTCTCTGGTGTGCAATCGAGCATCTGGTTGATGGCTACCATTCCCATTGAAAGACCAATTCCAATGATTTGTTGTAACAGTAAGTCCCATAATGTAACGAGGAAAGATTAGAAACCAGCAGCCCTGCAGAATTGCTAAAATGCATAATCGTTTGTGCTGGTGTTTAACTCATATTCCGTATGATCCATTGTTAACAAGACAGCTGCCTCACCACAGGAAGTTATTTATGCATTGGATAGACATGCTGGGAAAAAAAAGGCCAAAATACCCAATACTCTAATACCCAATACTCTAATAAGACTTACATAAAACAAAAGGATGCCATGAATCTTTTCAGAGCATTACTTGAAAATACTGCTCGTTTACTGAGGCCCTTTTTTAGGTGGGACGATGGGACAATCTCTCACTGGAAAAATTCTGAAACAAAAAAGAAAAACAAGGATCAAGCACTGCAACAGCACTTCTCTCACCCCAGCCCAGGAGCAAAACGTGGCAATACCTCCATGCAGTGCCACTCCTATGATCCAGAGCTCCCAGAGACCCTGGTGAAGCAGTTCCCATGTCAGATTCTCACCTTTTTCTTCTTGCCTGGGAGTGAATCCTTACAGGATTGAAGGTGTGTGGCTCAGTGGCTGCCCATGCAGACTCCAGTGATGTCAGCTGGACTCTGATTTTGTATAGGCAAGTACCTCCCAACTTGCTGCAAGGTTAAAACCAGATTCTGCAGCCTGCAAAAAACAATAAGGACATCTTTCTTAATGCTTTCTGGTTTAATTTTCAGCTTGTTTGCCCTCCTGTCTTTCCTCACTGGATTGCTATTAGATGATTTAATAAGAGCAAATAACCCTCACCAAAACAAAAGTAGATGGAAAGGTGTCCTGGTTAAAATATTTTCTTCTTTGAACTCAGATAATCACATCTACTCAAGTTCTCATCTCCTGATAAAACATAAATAGTCTATTGAGGCCATGAGAAGCAATAATTTAGAGCTGCCTTTTTCAAGTGCTTTATTAACTGTATGCAGTGTCTATTGAAATAGTGTGCTTTCCTCCAAATGTGTAAAGGCACAGAGGCCTGATACAGCAGCCTGGTGATTTTTGCTGATTATCATTTGATTATTTGGGATTTTAAGAACATATGTGATAAAGATTATATTACTTATATGTATACCTTTGTCTACTTACACATAAGAGTATTTTCTTTGCCTCTTTTGGTGTATTTCTAATAGAGTATTCTTCAGAGAGATAATATTTTCACCACTTTTTTATGTGTGGTATTTCATGCTGTTACTTGTAAGTAGCCCACTCTGCACCACACTGTCGAGATCTAAGCAGAGAATCAGAATACCAGTGTGGAAAAATAGGGATCCTTCATACCTAACACCCCTCTGTACTTTGATGGTACAGACTAAGTGACTTTTAATACTTGTTCATTTCAAATGCATTTTTCTTTGTCTTTTACCTCAGCACAGGAAAAGCCCTAGAAGTCATGTATTTCAAAATTATGATGATGAATAGCAGTTTGCTCTGGAAAACAAGCAAATGTAGAGTGCTGTCAGACCTCTGGCCACACTGTTCCCATAGAGTAGTGCCCACGAACATTTCCAAACTCTTTTCACCTTAGTTAGGATTACCACAATATACAATTTTACTGCTTTGAGAATTGCCTAATTTCTACATGGTAAGGTTCTCTTTTTTCCCACCCAAAACCACTTAGAGAGTCTTATACCATCTGTGCAAAAACACCTAGGCAGGTCACCAGTTGGCTTCCAGATGGAACATAAATATTTGGCTTGGGATATTGCAGTTTAAAATAAAGCTGCAGTGGCATACTAGCACAAGAGCACTGAACTATTCCTCTTTATTAACTGACCTGGCATCAGCCTTGGAAAACAACTCCTGTTCTGATAAAACCCAAGCAAGTTGCTCCAAACTATTTCATATGTTCTTATACCTTGCACAGACATGGCTTTAAATTTGTCCAAATATAATTGAGTTTGTATTGAATAAACAAAAGAAATTTGTGAAGAATTTGTAAACAAGAAGGAAGAATAGATAGTTCTTAAGGGGAATGACCACTTTCTCACTGCAAACCTCAGATTTCTGTCAAAGGCATAAAAAAATCTGTTTTCAGGCAAATTTTCAAGCCTACGTGAATCACATATACCACCTTAAACATCCACTTAAGTAAATAAAATCTGCCAAACATTTCAGACAGTCATTTATGGGGGCTTTACCTGTGTCCACAGATGTGAAGACATCATCTGCTCTAATGAGATAAGACCAGGCTGTCCCCATGGCATAACCAGGTCTGAAAGCGGACTGATAGCAGCACAAGATACTGCATACCATGACACTGGGAGTTTTCAAAGTAAGGAATTGTTCTGTAAGCAAGAGAAAAAGTCAACATGTGTGAGAGTTATTAGTACTGTCTGTGTATTTCCATGTTCTTCAGTAGCATTTACCAGCTGCAGCTAAAGGGACAGTAACTTCTGCAGCAAAAGAGGAGTTAGAGAGAAAAAAAAAGCAGGAAATGCCACTCCTAAAAAAACCCAAAAGAAACAATACAAGGCTTGCCACAAATTTGTTTAATTCTTCGTGGGCATGTACCTCACTCCAATTAGAAACATACCACACTAAGAGGAACAATATAATTTGGTTAGCCAAGACTCTGGTGCAAGGGGTGGATGCTCTGCCTCCCAGCAAAGTGCAGCCACCAGCCTCTGCCTTGTCTTATCTTTCAGTCAGGAGAATGGACTCCCCTTCCAGCCATGGGGTCTTGTAAGGTTACACTGCCTCCATGATTAATAACCCTGTGGCTGCTTTAGCTCCTAGAAGTACAAATTACACCTTTACCATAACATCCCTAATGAAAAGGAAAATTATCTGTCTGGAAAGTAGGACACAGAGCCAGGAAATTAAGAAAATGAGATAGCAACTTATTTCCAAGAGCTGCTGGAGGCACTGCCAGGAGCAAAAATTATTCTCCCTAAGAGATCACTACCAATCCTGCTTAGTGGTCAATGGTCACCTAGGAATGGTCACTTCCCTTGTCTTAACCCTCTAAACGAATTATTCATCTCATTCCCTAAATAGGACCTGCAAATTTTCTTACTTCCACATGAATACCATTGGTAATATTTGGAAATCATCTTTGGAAATGTGTCTGGTCGAAGTTTTCCTGAGCTTCATTGGAGTATCAACATTAAATAATAACAGTGAAACTTTTGCTGCCAGGAGTCTGTTATCTCTGCTCTGCTGAAACAGCACTGCCTGAAGCAGATACCATCAGCTGTTGTGATGGTGGTAATATACCAAACACTGTAATTCCACATTTAAGGGATCCAAAAGAACAGAAATTGCCTTCATTTGTACTATGAAATTTAAAGAATGTTTCTTTTTTCTGTTTCAGTGGTATCTTTGGACTTGACGTTAGTCAAGAAACTGTGGCTCCAAAGAGCAAATTACTGAGATGGAGTATTTCTCCACTACCCTCTGATTTTAAGTGACAGGTGCAGATATGTCTCAAGAGACTGACAGTTTTCTTATTGTGCTTTGCATTTGAAAGGCATGTGGGGCTTTTATTTCAGAATGTTTTTACTTCTCCTATTGCTATGTCAGTGGCCAAGTTTGAAAGTCAAGCCTTGTAAACCACACAATTCCTGGAAATGAGTTTCATAGCTCTGAATGCTGACTCACTGGCAGTTCAGTGCATTTTCGTAAGTAGCTCAGTAACTTTTAGAGCCAGGATTTTCAGAAACAACCTTCTGTACTACAGATTGTTGACAGGTAAAATTATGTGCCAGTTTAAGGTTGAATAGAAGACTTTCTATTACGTGTCTCAATTGCATTCATTGCACTGATTAATTGAATGGCTAGAAATATGGGCAGTGCATACCCTACTTGCAAAGGCTGGCTACATACTTAATAGAAAGAATTCTAAAGCAGCTCATCCAACATTCCCACTTCCAGCACAGATTAAGAGCATTACATACAGCCCTCAAACTGCTCACCTGGCCTCTCCTGCTGGGGTACTAAGCCATCAAAAAGCATGAAAGAACTGTCAAGACTGCACATGCACACAAATGGTGGCTAGGGTATCCTATTGGAGGGTGACTTTTGTCTTGAGAGGAAATCTGGAAGGCAAGGTGTCTAAGTCTCATGGCTTTAGCTGCTTGTGATTCCCTTCCCCTGGCTTACAGGTTAAGTTACACCTTAGGGTGAAAGCCCTGCAATGAGGGGGAGGGGTTTATCCCACTCAACACCTGAATTACTCAGAGAGTTCAAGGAGATGCCCTAGAAGCCACAGCAGCAGAGCCCTTCTGGTTATGTGCTGACCCCAAGTCCCTCTGTTTTCCCTGCAGCCCTCAGCTGTGGGAAGGTGGGTGTCATTTGACATAGCTACAGTGAATGTTCTTGTTTCTGAGAGGTTCTGGTGTGGCAGCTGTTTCTAGAAGCTGCCAAGGACCCTGGTGCTGGACATCAAAGAGCTACAGTGTGCACATTCCACTACTGAAAGGCTTAGTGCCAAAAGTAGGGTTTTCATGCTTGTACTCACCTTTCTCTTCCTTAAGGACTTCTGCAATGAGGAAAAGTCTGTCTGAGGCTGCACTGGGTAATGATCATGCTCATGACTGAGAGTGATAACCTCTTCCACCTGGAATGCCTTCTGCAAGCATGCAGCCACTGTTGGGCTTTCACCCCTAGGACCACAATCAGTGAAAGGAAGGGGCTCCTGCAGGATGTTGGCCATTCTGACAAATACAGCAAATATTTCTGTGTGCTAAGCTGCAATAGAATGGAATTGTGCTAACAATTTTGTTGCTACCTCTCTTCCCACCATCACTTCATGAAACATATCCTTTTCTATGCCAAGACACTTGTTTTTTCCATTTAGAATTAATATTTCCCTTATTCAAGAAACTGCTCTAATCAAACTGGTAGCTCACGTCATGATTTTGCTTTATTCAGTCTGAAGTTTGGAAAAGCCAGTGACTCACAAAGGCAAAAACCTGAAGAGCTGAACATGCAGAAGGGCACAGGTGACCTTTAGCTTTGCTCTTTCTGGCTGGATCATGTTGCTGTGCCCGAGCTGAGCTGACTCAGATGTTGCAATCTCTCACACTCTCTTTATACTCCTTACAGATCACAGTACTGACAGTGAAGAAAAAGAGATTATGAGAAGCGACCAGAGGTCTGGAAATAATTATTTCATTCCCCTGCAATCCATGGCTTCATATTCCCCAGGCTGGAAGTATCCTGACATCAGATATCTTATATTATAGGAATAATCTTGTTATTACTATTATACATCCTATCCTATTATATAGTGTTATGAAAACCATATTATATATAATATCCTATAATGTTGGATCTTTTGACTTCAAGAAAATACCTCCCTGCTTCCAGATTTCTTCTCCTGGACTCCCTGTGCCATAGGACCTCCATACTTTGCCATACACAGGGGACACACAAGGTCCTTCCTGGCAGCCTCCAGGTGGGCGTTGCCCCTGAGAATTCCCATTTTCTTGGGCTTCAGAAAGGCTTTTCCCAGACACCTCCTTCTCTGAGAAATCCTGACTCAACAGGAATTAAACAGTTTGGGCATTTGGATTAGATTAAACAATTTGTTTCAATTCAAAGAGAAATCCAGGGGAAAACTCAAATATATTTCCAACATTTACTTTTGAAATTATTCTGTCATGCAGCTATATTAAGAAATAATAAGAATTCACCCAAAATAAATCAAAACTTTTTCTTTCAGGGGAGCTAAACTTTTACTTGGCCCTTTTACCCGACACTTTTCCCCATTTTTAACAGAAGAAAAGAAAATCCCTTCAACTTTCAATTTTAAACCAAAGGGAATTATTCTCTCAATTCTCTTTTAGCTGGCCACAGAAATTAAAACCATTTCTTTTCCATTGTGTTCTATGAAGGATCTAAAAGCCATAGATTTTCTCCCTTACAAATCTGAATCTAAAACTAGCCTAATCTGGGTTGAGCAGAATAGAATTTTGTGGGTTTTTTAGATGAAGTAGGTACAGAAATAAGACTACTCTAAAGCTTTAGAGCAAATTAATGTACTTCAAAATTAAATACTTTCTAAGACTCTGTCTAATTACTTAAAAAAAAATTGCTAGTACCAAAGCATCAGCCTATAACAGAGCTGTTTCAGGTTTTTCCTTTTGCAAAGTACCTGAATTCTCCTAGTCAGAGGTAATTTAAATAAAACTACACTGTTAGGTGGCAGGTTTGTAAACACAGAAGGTATGGTTAACGCCTCAGCAAATCACATGAAAAATGTACTTACAAGCCAAATAAGGCACTGATTCCTTGGACTGTGTTTTTCAAACGTGTAGAAGAAAATGCATGGAAGTACTGCAGCCTTGCAAGTGCAGAGGAGAGGCAAGCAGCCCTTGCTGTGCCTCCAGGGACTCTTTCTGGATGGGTCAGAGGGACAAAATCCAACAAAACCTCTGTTGCCCATCCTCAGCCTGTGCCACTGGCAAGGACACCACAGCATGTAACCCCCTCCAGTGCCCTCACCTCCTTCAGGTAGGAAAGAGCTCTTGTGCCCTCTCTTGTGGAGAAATAGAGAAGATGGATTGGCTGGAGATGGATATATGGACATAAGGCATTGGCTGTTGTAGGAAGGTAACTGCACTCTGCCAATAGCAAAAAAAAAAAAAAAAAAGTATTTCAGGAAATGTCTTTTTTCCTCTGCCCTGACATGGGATAGCTCTGGCTGGAATAAGTCCTGCGGGAATGTTTCTCCTGCCTTAACACTTTGGAGTGGACTTTGAAAAGTGAATTAGCATCCAAATGACAGCTAGCAACTTTTAGGGGCATTTGCTTCTCTACTTTTTGAGAGGGTTGGAAATCTGAAGAAATAAGAGAAGACAGAGGATTCACTCATATCAAAGTATGTTCTTAAAACTTCTATTGTTTAAGGACTTATACATCTAGATTCTTACAGTAACTGCAAGGTAGGAGTTGCTAAATTCATTCCCACTTGAGAAATCCTTTAGGAAGCCAAAGCAGCTTATCAGTGTCATTAAAGGATTTCACAGATCCGTGGGTTAAAATGAGAGAGGGTTTTCTTGCTAGGAGTATTGCATTTTAAAAGTGCATTATCATCTAAACCATTTCTTTGCTCCACTTTCATGGGGAATTATTGCTATAGCAATGAATGGAGTCAGGCTGCACGAGCTGTCAGTTCACTTTCCATTTCCCTGGCTGACATTTTCCCAGTCTTTGCTGGATCCCTGTAAAACAGGGCTGCCAAGGAGCAGAGTGAGAGAACATTTCACTGACCAAAATCTTCTCCTCTTCAAAGGGTGAGAGCCATTCCCCACGCTCTGGGATTCCTGCTCAACATCCACATCTTCTGCTGCATTTTGCTGCAAGCACCAGTTTGCCATAGGAACACACAATAATTGTTGTGGGTTTTTGGCATGGACTAGGAATGTTTTACAGTTAGGCAACTCAGCTGGGCTGACATCTCAAAGTGCTGTGAAAGGTGAGATCCAGCATGTAGGGGAGAAGCATGACTCTCCCCAAATGACCACTTGTGAAAGTTTGGACATGAATTTTATCTGCCAGATAAAGCAAATTAATAGTAGCTCTTTTGGGGATTTCAGCCTAAAAAAAAAATGGAACCACTCTACTGTCATGAATTATTTCCTATAATAGTTCTGGGTTTCATTTCTAATTGTAAAAAATGAGCAGAGATGTGGGCTTGCAGGCCCCCAAAACAAGTTTCATGGCTGAAGTTTTCCCTGCACACATTATCTCCACATTTATTTCCTGATGATCCATTATTTTCAACTCCCAGCTTCCCTGGATTTCTCTCTGAGATAAAGCAGACCTCTCCAGCATCATTTAAAATGGGATTAAAACAAACTGCAAATTAGACCAAGCACAGCAGGAGCTGAGCATCTAAAAGCTACTTCAGCTCTCAGTATTGATTCTCTAACCTTCCATCCCTGGTCAGCACGCTTCTGCATGGAGAGGCATAAACACAAACATCAGGCAATCATGGCTTTTCACTTTATGTTTTGAAATTGAAGGAATAATTTCTGAATCCAGATCCTTTTTTGGTTATTATTCTAGCCCACTGCCTTTCTAGGCTTCCCAATGTTCTTTCTCTTGAAAGAAGATATGATCAGAAAAAATCTATTAAATGCCAAACCTCCCTGCAGAATCACTTATTTGTCATTCACCCGACTTTGGTCAGGTATCTCTGCAGGGCACTGCATGGGGGTGCAGGGTTAAAGTATATTTAATCTCATCTAACTTCAGGGTATTAGGAAAAAAAGTGAAAAATTATACCATTTTCCTTCTCATACCTTGATTGACAATCTGGTGGAATAAAGGAAATTAATTTGATTTTTCCATGAGTCTCTTAATTCCTAAGACTAACTGAGGTAATGAATTCCCAGATAAAGCTGAATTTTCATCAAATAGTTGCCTAACCCAGGAGAATTATCAGGTGCTTTTAACCCAGTGGCTCCTTAGCAATGTGTGAAATGGGAAACAAAGTCCATCGAGTCAGGTGCTGGATAATCCCTGCCTGGCTCAACTGGGAAGTGAACAAACTGGGATCAGCCACGTTTTCCTGCAGCTGCCCCACTGCTGCTCATTGCGTTGCCCTGACTCCTGCAGCACTGCTGTGCCCCTGCTACACCCCTTGCAACCAGTCTTGGATTTTCCTGGCTGTGAGCAATATTCTCTCAGCCTGTGTGCAGTGCTGAGCAGGCTCGTGGCCCCACAGCCAGCCAGGACAGCCATCATCTGTCCCCTGTCACTCTGTCACCTCCGGATTGCTGCCGCCGTCACACGGTGGTTCACCACTCACGGGTTGAGAACCAGCTAAAGCATTTTTCAGATCTGCTCTGATTGCTCTGAACCCTGAAAGCTTACAAAGCCTCTACAAAAAAATGTGTTTCCCCTATTTACCTAAATACATGGCTTGAAAAACATCCAACAAAACAACAACAAAAAACCTCACCTCAAACCCACGAAAAATTAAAATGAAGACAATGCTGTATTGAGCATTTCACATGCAGGTGTGCTTGCTCCAAGGACCATCCTGCATTTCTCAATTCTTTAATTTCACTCTCAGCAGCTTTCATTTAATTTCCAACCTTTCACTGTTATTTTCTTCCCAAAATGTTATTGTCTCAAAAAAGCAGAAATGTCATTCCCTATTTGTGAACACGGTGGCCCCAACTCTAACTCCCTATTTGCAATATCCACACTGATAATACTGAGCCTGTCCCTCACAAGGTCTCCATAGAAATACATTTAATTTGCTCAAAGAAACTTTCCTAAATTATCTTTCTGAAAAGAGCCAAGGATAAAACTTTACGTGCTGAAAAACATTGTATTTTTAGCTTGTTTTCTATTTGCTTGAAAATTGAAAACTGGAAACAGTTTCAACTCCTGTTAAACTGAAGGCACAGCATTTACCATGGTACACGATTTTCCAGCAGCGTGATGCTGCTTAGACCAAACAAATGTGCACTTCCCAACCTTGTAGTATTTTCACTAATAGAAGGCTGCATTAAAATATTTGTTCGGTTAGATTCGCTTTTATTCTTCATTAATCTGGGAGCGTAGGAGGAAGATTTGCGGGATGGCACCGCTAGAGGGACTCGGTAGGTGGAGGAGAAACTGCCGGGCAGGTTATTCCCACCCCGGCGGGGAGAGGGGGACAGGCTGGCCAGAAATCGGGACACACACCTGCACTCCTTCTTTTGTGGGTTTAAAACAAACAAACAAAGAACCTACAACAAAACCCCCGTTCTTCAGTTCTTTGTAACACATCAAAGAAGCAAATGATCGCGGTATTAAAGGGAGGACAGCACTGGAGAGAGCATCCCTGAGCAGTGTTCGGGGAACAGTTTCTTCTCCAGTGCCCTGCAGAGCACTATGTCTTTCCAAGAAAAAGTCTTGTCTTCTTTTTCCAGGTGTTCAGATAATGCAACATCTTACAAAATTCAGTTCTCAGACACAATTTCAAGGATCTTTTTTCTCATTTACTGTCTTTACAACCTGACTTCTAAAACATTGGTTTGTTGGAGCCTTGCACTGGCTTCCCTGGGCCTTGATTCATGCCCTTAAGAATCCTCAAATCCTTGATCTGCCAAACACTCCTGCTTATGCTTCAACTTCATGTCTGTCAGTTGTTTCAATTAAATTAGTGAGAAAAATGTGTGTTTAGTTAACAGGAATTTTTCTGTACAAGTCCTTTGGATTATACCAGAGGCTGTCTTTGTTTTGAAGCTTTGTATAGTGCTTAGTGTGTATTTGGCACCAAATAGTACTGAATATATAGTACTAATATATAATACCAAAATGCTAATATATAATACCAAAACACTAATATATAATACCAAAATACTAATATTACCCTGTATAGCTATTTCTTAAGTATGAGAGCAATTATTAAAACAACGCATTTTCAGAAATCACTTTGTTGGTTTAACTTGAAGCAAAAGAGAAAGGCAGCCTCCTCTTTCTTTGAAAGACTTTGATGAAGTTTCCCATGGAAGAAAACAGACTTGCCTCAGGCATGGTCTGTCTCTCTTTAGAGGCTGCACCTCAGTTATTCCCCTTAATGCTGACCTGAGACAGCCAGCTGTGCACACCAAACTGCAACCAGACAGTAAAACCAATGCAGAGTTTGTGGGAGCAAATACTGAGAAATCTTGAACTCCATAAAACAAGAGCATTTTGGATTTTACCCAGCGAAATATGGAACCAATTAGGGCACTCAATGTGACAACCTCAAGCTGTTCAATTTTTTTGCAATCATACTGAAAAGCAGTAATGACAATTACATGGCACGTATTTGCCTTTGCCTGAGGTCAAATGCCTTTTTCTTAGAGATATATTCCTTTAATGTACTGAAGGCTGCATGGGCTTTGCCAGCCTCTGTGGCTCTTTGCATTCTGTGATGGGGGTGCCAAAGCAGAAGCATTTGCCTTTTGCTTTCCCTCCTGCATTATAAAAGCATTTACTTGGACTGACCCACCTTGGACCTACATGCAGCTGGAACAGGACCTTGGTCAGAACACCCAGGTGGAGAAAACCAAAGCCCTTGTCAGTGCAGCTACAAGAGTCAGGGGTGCAGTTCATGGTTTCCAGCATCCAATCTCGTTGTCTCCAGCATGCACCCAAAAGATGTGTAGAGAGGACTCTTTAACGTTTGTCAGGAAGTCACAACAGGTTTTAGGTTTCAGGATTTAGACACTAAAAGGTGGTTCTTAGCATGTTATTCAGACAGGATCATGGCAACACACTCCACACCAAAGACATGACATCCCAACTACAGGTTTCTCTGCATAACCCTTCGGATGATTCAGCTGAGTCAGAAGTGGCTGTCCTGCTACCCAGCATTGCAGCCAGGCTCTCCCTGCTGCTCCCTGCTGCATTCCCAAGGGCAGGTACCAGGTCTGGTATCAGAGGCTGAAGGGGAATGTTGTCACTGCACAAATCCAGCCTACGGCCTGGTGATCAGGCACAGCTGATGGAAAGGATTTTGAGCTCCAAATTCATCAAGCAAGAAGTGACCAGCCCTAACTCCACCACCAGAAATGACACAGACTAATAAGGCATCTCTTCTCTTGTTATTACATACTGGTGAAAAAATACAACATAAAGTATCCAAATACCAGAGAGCAGTGAGAGTTCAGGTATAATTTGTACCCAATGCTTTCTGTTAGCTGCTTGTAGGCAGCTCTGAGCCTATGAGAGCAAACAAATTGGGTTAGACTAAAGAAGCATCCATGGGAGAGTAACAGGCAGCATTTGTCAAGGACTGCATGTGCCTGTAGAAGGGCTTGGATCCCCACGTGGACATTCTGGGTCACTCTGGTCCCCTGTGTCTCTGTACTGATTGTAAAAGAGGTCTGTGCCACCCTGATAAACCACATGCAGCAATAGATGTACTCATATATATCTGCAGATCCTCAGTTTGTCCTTCAGACACATAAATCATATAATGGTGTATTTTGCTTGCTGCTCCAACAGCAAACAAAATAACTAGGCTCAGAGTAGCTCTAAGGCAATACATCCCTGCTCCAAATAGGAAAACTGGTGGAAAAAAAGCCTTTGTGTCATTGAAGGGAAGTGTTCAGCCTGGGACCTGTTGGAGGAACAATTTTAAATAAATTGGTTCTCATCCTCTCTAAAAATATATAAAATTGTTCCTGCTGTAAAATTACCATTTGCTGGTACCTGGCAGACTCCTAATTGATTAGAAAAAACTAATTTAGTGCAATGAATTATTTGCAAGTGAAGTATCTGAAATATCTGCTTTATTAATATTTTTGATGTAAAATTACTATTTTATTCAGATGTCTCAGCTTGTTAGAGTTCAGAAAAGTAACTTACAGGAAATCTGAGTGAAACCAATCCCTGGTGCAAAACCAGCTCAATAAGCAGTAGTGCCAAGGATGAACTTGTCCCAGGGCAACTTCATTTTGTTGGCGTTGCACCATGTTAAACTTATCCGGATAGTTCAGAGTTATTCCCACATGGGAAAAAATAAGAAACTCATTAGCATTTGGCAGCAGCTTTTTTTCCTGCTGAATTATCTTGACCTTTCCTGTGAAAGTTCAGAATTTGCCAGTTAGCAAAAATTCAGCCAGGATTGCACCACTGAGTTCTGCCTGAATTCAGGTTTAGAGTCCTTCCCTCCCAAGCCCTGACCTTCTCCTCTGGCAGAGCTCACATCATGCCCCCCTTCACACTTTTCATCTTTTCATGCAGATCAGGACACCTTATAGAAGTGGAAAATATTTTTTTGGGAATATTTTGTGTCGAATATCCAAAGTTTCTTCTATTTACAGTCCATATGGATGGCCACATGCAAGGCTGCTTTATTTGTGAAACAACATAATGGAAAACAGCTCAGTGTTTGAGGCTTTTTGTAAGAAGTCTCTTCAAAATACTCAAGTTTCACTAAATTCTGAGTCTACTCAGGCTTCTCCATCAACACTTCCATCTAACCAGGCATTGTCACATTTAGAGTGGTATAAAGAGTTTCCAGCAGAACACATGGGATGCAAGAATCTTCAAAAGATTCTTGCAACTTTCCAAATATCTTCTCAGTTTGCAGAAGAATGGGACATTTGAGGTAAGGTTTCCTGTCAGATAGCGATCAAATTTCAAAGCTTGAACACAAAGCAGAAAAGAACTACAGAGACCAACTCCTTCTCCACAAAATTAACAAAAGAAGTATCCAAACAAAACAACAACCATTTAAAAATGCCAACTAAACAAAAAAAGCACCAAAAACAAACAAAAAACAAACAAAAAAACAAACAAACAAACAAACAAACAAACAAAAAAACAAAAAAAAAGAAAAAAAAACCAACAAAACAAAAAAAACCCCAAAAACAAAACCAAAAAAAAACCACCCACAGGACCAAATGACTCAAAGTTCTTCTCAAGCTTAGTCCTGCTCAGTGACTGACACCCTGCAGTTCTGCTGCAGGACAAGCCCCAGCACACTCTGCCCTTCCCTGTCCTTTCCTGTACAAGACTGTCTCCTCACTTCCATCACCACTCGCTGGTTGTACCCCAGCTTGGCCAAGATGCAAACATCCTGAAATCTGCTGTTCCTTTTTCCCTTCTTTCTAGATATCCCTGATTAGAGATCCACAGCTGCAACCATGAGAATGAGATGCATTTCACTCTCCTTTTCTTCCCTACTCTGTTTCACTTAAAATCTTGAAATCTGGAATTCTGTTTCACTTAAAATCTTGAGTTATCTGTAATATGAACATTCCCCACTCCTCCCTTCACTCCTTTTTTCTCTCTTGCCATCCTGCTTTTACATCTGTTTTTATCATGTTTTTCCACCAGCCAGTTCAGTCAGGTCTTTTCCAACTTTTTATTATTAAAAAAAATGTCTTGAGAAACAAGAACACCTCAACAAAGCATCAGTCCCTGGCTTGTCCCCAGTGTTTCAGAACTCAAATATGATACAGCAATAAGAGAAATTATAAAACTGGGGAAGGGGAGAGTGGACTGAGTCATGCTATCCCCACACTTTGTGTTTGTTACATTTACTTTATATTATTTCCTATTTATAGCCTTTAGTAGTGACTCACAAAGCATAGAGCCTTAAGCTGGCTGAAGCCCTTACTACCAACAGTCTGAGCACCCTCCTGTCTAACCTGAGGCAAGTGTGACATGCAGCCCTGCTTAGCAGAGTTGAAAGCAGCAAGCCTCAGCTACAAAAAGCAGTGGGAGTTTTTCACTTGAACAGCTCCATGTAGGAGGAGTGAGACAAGCAATGAACATGCTGCAGCCTTGCCATGGCTTCTTTCCTGTCTTTTTATGGTCTCAGTGGTCTTGGAGGTCATTTTTCAACCTTAATGATTCTGAGGATAAGACAGATTTTGCCAAAAGTGCGTAATGAAAGCAGTTCCCAGCCGAACTGCTGGAAACAGGGCAACACTAAAAAGTTCCAGTCAGTGTGGGATCCAGCCCCAGCACGCTCCTCTACCACCACTTTTGGTCATCAGCCTCTGCCAAAACCAGGCATAAACCAGCATCCCTTGTGAGCAGGTGGAGGGATCTCCCTGCCATGGGTGAGTGGCTGAGAACCCGACAGCAGAGCCCGGGGTCACTGCTCCGTACCCACGAGGAGTGGGTTGGACTTGCTGGCAAAGTGCTAGCTTGTGAGGGATCCGGGGTAAGAGCAAGGGAGAGACCAAATGTTTGCTGTTCAGAAGGGTTTTATCACCCCTAAACGGAGGCAGTGGCAAATGGCCCCGAGCCAGGCTCAGGAAGGGGTTATAAAGAATACAATAACTGGGGTTTGAACATAAGGTAACCAATGGGGGAGCTTTAAGGGAGGGATGAGGAATGGCAGGGAGCAAATGGGAGAAACCCAGGGGTGGAGGGAGATTTAAGGGGCAAATCATCTGGGAGGATTGGGATGACTGATAGAGAAGGTTCTCGAAGAACCTGGGCAGGGCGAGGGTGATGGACATGGGTATGGGTAGGGTTTGTCAGATTTGACAGGGATGTATTTGGAAACTGGGGAGGAGAGGGAAGAGTGACACCCCTGACAGACAGGTCAGTGGCAGGAAAACTTTGAGGCGAACAACTTGGGAGGGACCACTCTGAGGGGAAAGAATAGGAGTACACAGGAACAAACCATTTAACAACTGACCAACATAAAAATACCTTATTATAACAGAACAATCACATGAACCCAAAACCAGAACACCACAGCCCCTCAGACTCAGTAGGATTTTGCAGTTCCATCCTATGTGTGCTGCAACTTACACCTAAAGATGTGTTATGGTCTTGCCAACAACACTGTGCTGTGTTTGTCCAGGGGCAGCTCTGTGGCATTTCTCTCGAAACAGAATACTACACAGCTCCACAGGACATCGGTTTCAGACACAAAGCTGATGTGAACAGCTCCTACTGGGGTTTTCCCTTGGGACTCTGCATTCCAACTGCAGTACTCCTTCTTGTCTGTGATTGACACACCCAGAAAAATTGCACCATCAGCCTGATCACTTTAATCACTTATCCTGACTGAGCCAACACTCTGAAAATCCATGGCTCCAGCAGAGTTTCTCCAGGTAAATTTCACTTCAACCAGATGCATCAGAATAGTCAGCACTTGAAAAAATACTGACATGCACCCAACCACATTAAGACAGAATAATGCATTTTAGCAGGAAACACCCAAGCTGGAAGCGACATTAGCCCTCAGACATGATTTGCACTAACCAGTGTAGTTATTCTGACAGCCTAGAAATTATTGCATGGGCAGGATGCTATTTCTCTAAGAAAGACTGAAGCCTTGTGATGTGGTACAAGGAGAGATCATGCAGAGCAAAATGCTGGTTTTATATCCTGGAGCAAATCTAAGATAGATAAACTAGTTTCAATGGAAAATATTCAGTCTTCCCTAATACTTCATTTCATTTATATAGGAGAAAACAGGGCTTATGGCTTTAGGCTTTTTTTAAGAGACAAAGATTTGCTTTGTGAAGATTTTTAATATAAGGAAATAGCCCCAGCAAAACTATGTTTTCAGAAAGCTTAAATACTCAGTACCAAAGCAGTATTTCCAATGCTTAAAGAGGCCCCAGCTCATCCCATCTCTCTGTGAATATAACATGAACTTTCCTATCAATGCCTAGGCGTTCCCATTATGTTTTCATCCAATGAACACTAAGATTTCTTCAATTTCTTCTCCATTATGAATACATATTTGTGTTCTTTTTAAGAAGTAACCTTTTTCACTGACAAGAAAGTTGGACAATTTTAAGCAGTCTCTATCTCATGATCTATGTTTGTCCTAGTTATACAGACAGCATAAAACCCACCACTTATAGAGACACCAGGGCTTGTTCTGTCCCAGTTTAGTGAGCAGGGAAACCACTTGCAGAACACCAACCAGCCAGCTGCAGTGCAGCTCTGTAGGGATGCATCTCCCCAGGAATATCAGCTGCTCAGTGGGGTCCCAGGGAACAGTCTCAGCTACTCAGACATATATTTACTTATAAGGATCTGAATAGAAACAGATCAATAAATTAAGCAATACTAGCTTGACACAAATGACACTTTTTAGCTCTGAGTCAAAATTTGATATAGTCTGTTGACTGTATAACTAAGCTATAAGAGGAGATTCAATTATAGTACCTCTACCAGGATGCTCTGGTGATGAAATCCAGCTGAGCTTCACATTTAACTAATAATGTGCAGGCATAGAAAAAAAAAATCAAATAATTCCATCGAGCTGAAGCAGGTGAACACACTAATATGCTACAATATAATTGTTTGTTGTACATTTACATGTGGCATAAGCCAGCAGGCTGTGGGGCTTGAGCAGGGAAATTTGCAGACTGTTCTTCCCACTTTATCATTTTCCTCCATGTTTTTGTTTCATACTTAACTGCAGCACCAAAGGTTAAACTGCAGACTTTCAGGTAACACTGCTCATTCCACAGGTCACAGCACTCATCTGACTTAGGTTGCAGGTCCCTCTGCCCCTGTGTTTCTTTGTGAAGTGCTGCAAAAGCCGATGTGACAGAAATAGGAGTGAGAGACTTGGAGCTGTTTAAGACAGACGTGAAGGGAAATCAGATGGCATCAAAATAGGGCTGCTAAACTTGCAGTTCTTGAGGTAAGGTGTTCCCATCAAATCAATGCCTATGTAAAGGCACACTATAGCTAAGACAAGCAGGCAACAGTGGGAAAGCAGAACGATCTACAATTTAGGAAATCCTAAAGCTGCAGGAACAGGCTGTTCCCATGTCCTAAACAATGAACCAGCAGGGAGAGCGACCAGCCTGGCTGAACACACAGCTTTGGCTGAAACTCAGGAGAAAAAGTTTATCACTTTTGAAAGCAGGGGTAACCTAGGAGGACAACAAAGATGCCACGAGTTTATGAGGTACAACAGTGTGGAGTACCAGGTCCCACCCTTGGGTCACAGCAACCCCTGGAGTGCCACAGGCTGGGACAGAGCAGCTGGAAAGGGCACAGCAGGAAAGGACCTGGAGGTGCTGGTTGAGAGGGGCTGAACATGAGCCAGGTGTGCTCATGTGGCCAAGGCCAATGGAATCCTGGCCCTGATCAGCCGTGATGTGGCCAGCAGGAGCAGGGCATGGATACTGGGCACTGCTGAGTCCACACCTCAAGTATTGTGTTCAGGTTTTGGCCCTTCTCCCAGGTAACTAGCAATAGGATAAAAGGAAATGGCCCCAGGCTGTGCCAGGAGAAGTTTAGACTGTATATTAGAAAAAAATTCTTCATGGAAAGGGTTGTCAAGAATTGGAACAAGCTGCCCAGGAAAGTGGTTGAGTCACCACTCCTGACATATGTAGATGTGGCACCTGGGGACAAGGTTTAGTGGTGGCCTTGGCAGTGCTGGTTTTAGGACTGCACTCAATGATCTGAAAGATCCTTTCTAACCTAAATGGTTTTATGGTTCTAAAATCTACCTGGGCAGGTTTAATGGAAGACTATAATGAAAGCTTTATGTTCAAAATGGAATAGGAAATAAGGAAATAAATTTAAGGTTTGCCTTTGATCTTTTTAGGAATATCTCAATATGACAAGTTGGAAAGAGACAAAAGCATACCTTAGATCATGGAGCAGAAGCCATAAAAGTTTTAAAACCCATCAGTAAATCAAATACTTTTCACACACATGACATTTCAAAACAAAGAGAAATATGCAGATAGTCCAGGGCTGTCTCTGGTCTTTGTCCATCCAGAGATTCACATCCCAGCAAACTTTGCAATTCAGAAGACTGGGAAATTCTCTCCCCAGTAAAACACTGAGGCGGCACTAAGTGTGATTCAGGAAACCCGTGACCAATTTGCAGTCCTTGTCAGGTGTAAGGCAATTACTTTCTATTAGGTGTGAGTTAAAGATTTTCTTTGAAAGAGGAACTTCCCCCTCCAATTTCAATGCACTTGGAGCATCTTTGCAGCCCTCCCCTGGACTCTCTCCAAGAGGTCCATGTCCTTCCTTTGTTGGGGATCCCAGAGCTGGGTGGGGTGTCACAACAGTGGAGTAGAGGGCAGGAATACCCTTGTCCTGCTGGCCACATTGGATACAACCCAGGAGACATTTGTTTTATTGGGCTGCAAGTGCACATTGTCAGCTCATGTTGAACTTCTTGTCCACCAACGCCCCCAGGCCCTTCTCCTCAGGGCTTTTATTTTCTCCTCCCAGCCCGTGTTTGTGCTTGGGATTGCCCTGACCCTGATCCAGAGCCTTGCACTGGGCCTTGTTGGGCTCCATGAGGCTCCCTCAGGCCCAGCTCCAAGTCTGCCCAGGCCCCTCAGGGTGGTGTCCCTCCCTTCCCTCCAGTGTCACCTGCAGCGCACGGCTCGGTGTCATCGCACACGTGATGGGCTCGGGAGGGGCAGGGACACAGAGCTGAGGAAGGAGAGCATTTCTGAAGGAAAATGGAGTTCTGGAAACCAATTAATGGAGCAGATCAAGTTTTTCATCAGACTTTAAACCTGGCAATATTTTGAGAGACTTTTAAAGAATTTTCCCCTTTGGTCAAGCAAAAACCTGTTCTTGCAATCTGCAGAGAAATCTATATTCCTGCAGAATGGCACGAACTAAGAAGAACAGAGATGTTGAAATACAGAGTAATTTTTACTGCTGCTGGATTGCTGAACTTTTCCAGCTTTCCCAAAACTCTCCTTGGCCCACCATGGGTGCCAGGGGCTGATTTTTGCTGACTCCTGACAACTGGAAGAGGTTGCTCCCATTTTTTTCAATTTACTATTTCAGATATATCTGAGAAATAAATATAAAGAGGGGGGAAATAAAATTTTGATCCAGGAGAAAACAGATAATTTCCTTTAAGGAAATGTAACTGCTCATCTGTCTGGGACAAAACTGTCCTTGCAGGGAAGAGCCAAACCATAAGCAGTCAAATATTATTTTTACTGGAAAGAATTGGATGTGTGTATTTATAATAACACTTCCCAGAATTTTCCCAAGTGAATAGAGTAATTGAAATGTCATATACAAGCCCATAGACCAATCTCTGTTAGATAGGATCTAAAATGACCTATTTTTACCTATTGTCTTCAAATGGCTGAGTGTTCCACCTTCTATTGAAATAGCTGATACTGCCTCCATGTGCCTGTTAGGTTACATGTCCCTTGGGTACAACCGGTTCCGCAATTCCTGTGCAAAGCAGAATGTTATTTAACAAATCTAAGATAGAATTAAAATCAGGGAATAATGACTAAAAGTCAGAAAATATTGATATGTATTGACCACTTGTACTAGTAAACCCTCCCTCCAAATTTAGTTCCAGTTGATACCATGACTCATCTTTCCATACAAAGATTTTATTTTATGACTTATTACTTGGTAGGCATTCACAGTTATGAGTGGATAAAAAATGCAAACCACACCTTTCTGGATAGTATAAAACATCTTCATCTCATCACTGTGGGGTTACTGCGGACAGAGGTGCAGAGTCCCAGGGAGGAGATACAGAGTACAGGGGGAGAGCAGGGCCCTGATTCTGGTCTGGCATTTTCTCTACTGCCTGCTCTGAAGGGTGTGAAGTAGGGGGTTTCATCAGCCATTGCTGAAATACACTTTTATCAGTCATTAACAGACAAGACACAGAAATTTTTTACTGCATTTTTTGTCAGAGTAGCACCTACAGCTGCAACAGGAAAATGGCCAAAACTGGGCAGTCAAAGCTGAGAATGTCATTGAGGAACACCTCTGCAGGTAGAAAAGGGCTACAGATGACAGCACCAGGCAGACAAGCTGAAGTGCCAGCCCTCAATATCAGGTGGTGCATGCATCTTCCCAGGCATCAGAACACTGCTCTGAGGAAAGCCAGGAACCTCATGAGCAGGACCAAGCTCCTCAGAATTTTCTCTGTTGCATCCCACACCACCTAGACACCATTTGTGAGGACAGTGATACAAATCTGGATGCAGCACTAACAGCACCACTGTCTCCTCTTGTAGTTCCAAAGATGTAGTGGTTAATCAAGTTCCCAGGAAGCTGTTTGGACAGCAAATGCAGATGGAAAAATCTCATATCTCTTTAAAGAACAACTGCTTTTAAGTGCTAAAAGATAATTTATAGCCCTTAGGAAAGCTAAAGTGAGATCCTTTTAAGGGAAAGAGATGGCAGGAAAAAAAAGAAAAAGAAAAGAAAAAGAAAAGAAAAGAAGAAAAGAAAAGGAAAGGAAAGGAAAGAAAAGAAAAGAAAAGAAAAGAAAAGAAAAGAAAAGAAAAGAAAAGAAAAGAAAAGAAAAGAGAAAAGAAACAAAAAATAAAACAAAACCAAAGCCACCTCCAAACAAAAACAAACAAAAGCAAAACAAAAAACAAAACAACAAACAGAAAAACAAAAACAAATCAAAACCAAAAACACGACAAACCCCAGCAACACAAAAACCCACCACTAAACCTAAATTAAATAAGTGTTCCATATTTCAGACACCAGGATTTCAAGAGAAGCTGCTGAGTGCTTTTCAAAGTGGCAAGTACATCTGCTTCTCAAAACTGGTTATTACTGTAAACTGTCATCATTAACCAAGGAAATTTCGACTCACAGCTGACCCAAAAGCTGCAGCTTTGTGCACTTAATAAGCCAGCAAGGTCTGTCCTTAATCAAAATGCAGAAGAGACAATTTACTCTGTGTTTTATCCATGTTTTTGTTAAGTGCAGAAGATGCTGCTGAGTGCACAGCACTCGTACAAAGGCAGAACAGTGTTTTTGCTCATAAACATCGATTCAAGGCACTCAACCTCAAACTTTTGAAAGTCTTGGCTCTTTTCTATTATTATGCATTGCACAATGATATTTTAATTGGAAATAGATAATTACCAGAATATTAATTGTATTTTACTGTCCTGGAATAAATGTGTGTTTATCTGCACACAAAGAAACACTTCAAGTGTTTATTTGGCTTCATCTTAAACCAGACAAATGTCTCATGATATTGTATGTAAACATTACACAGAACACATATTTTGCATCTAGATACCTATTATCAAAACAGAGATGTTTTTATAGGGCAAGAGCTCTGAGAGTAACTGAATTTCCCCCACTGCAGCCTTTTAGAAAATTAAAGTAAGGCAGAGGCTCTAATTAATTTCAAATAAGAATGAAAAGTCTGTTGGGCTTGACAACAGCATTTTGCAAAAATCTGATGAGATCTGATTTGACTGATAGTATGTTAACAACATACTGTTTAAGTGAGATCCCTTGATTTTTGAAGGATTATCCCTGTAAGAAAGCCTGGTTTTGACAAAACTAAAAGAGAAAAATCAACAGAAAGTTGAGCAGTTTTTAGCAGGCATGCCTTCCTGAGCCATTCTTCCCAGATTTGCAGTGTTAGAGGAACTAACAATGCCTGGGGTGTTCCTCACACTGCTCCTCCAAATGTTTGCCCAAGCAATGAGCCTAGGATAGCTGCCCTTCAACACTGATCCGAAATATCCTCTGGGTATGACTTTTTTCCTGGGTGGAAAAGATAATTTTTCTAACTTTTATTTTTTTTTGTGAATTCACCTACCTTCCTGCTAACTTTATTGTAAAAGCATGCAACTTGTGACATAAAAGCAGAGAAAGCAGCACCTTCATGAAGAGAGATTTTTTTAAGAAGAAGGACTTTTTACAAGGGCATGTGGTGATAGGACAAGGAGTAATACCCTGAAAGAAGGTCGATTGAGATTAGACAGTAGGAAGATGTTCTTCACTGTGAGGCTGATGAGGCACGGGAACAGGTTGATGTGGCTGCCCCATCCCTGGGAGTGCTCAAATCCAGGTTGGATGTGGCTCGGAGCAACCTGCTCCAGTGGAAGGTGCCCCTGCCCATGGCACAGGGGTTGGAGCAAGATGATCATTAAGGTCACTTCAAACCCAAACCCTTCAGTGGTTCTATTACAAGTTATTCACCACCAGTGCTGAACTGTTATCCTTTAAGAAGCGCCTCTTTCCTTTTACAAGTAGTTATAAACAGTTCAACACTCGGTGGGCTGAAGATCACAGCAGCTATGGGTGGTGCACTCTCTTGGCATTCTCCAGCAGGTCCCTGGTGTTTCTGTACTGATTAGTGGATTATCCAGTCTGGAGGAACAAGCTCTGGAGGGGCAATCAGGAGAAAGACACCGAACGCCTCTGTCCCAGATGATTAAGATTCTCCTGAGAGATAGAGAAGAATCACTCCAAATCTTTGCAGCAGGGCTAATGAAGACTGATTTCTTGAAGCTGCAGCACAATTCCCCAGCTCCATACCCACCCCTCCTCCTCCCCTGCAGTAACCTCAGCTCCCCTCCTTGTCCTCAGCTGCCTCTGCAGGAAGGCTCAGGCACACGCCTGTGCCCCTGCAGCCAGAGGTGTGCTCTGGGCCAGCTGGCTGCTGTTGGCATCCCTGGCGAGCATGGAGCCAACAGCCTCGGGTCTGCATAGGGAGGGGTCATCAGGCAGACCTGAAAAAAATTTTTTTGCCTTTCCCACCCTCCTATCAGGTTTGAGTGGAGCTAATCAATGAGTTGGGAGTATTGCTAAAAGAGAGAGAAATTTCTGAGATAGCATGTGGGTATCTTCTCTTTAAATCAAGAGAAGTGGGGGGAGAAATTGGCACATTATGCACAACTTTAGTAGAATGCCAGGCTTTTGGAAGCTAGAAGTGGGGTTTCTGCCTGTATAATGTTTCTGAGCAGAAGTTCAGGCACCAACCTGCCAGTGCTGCTGCTCTGTTCCTCAACCTTATTCTCCCTCTGCAATAGTCATTTCAAGTAAAGGGATCTTAATGCTGCTGAGTTCTGAACTTCAAATGGTGGACTCCTGCTTAGATTTGAAAAACATACATTTCAACTGTTCATTCGCATATGACAAAGACACATAAAAAGTCTATGCTGGCAGTGAATTAATCATGTACTGAAGTATTTCTTGAGCAGAGGAAGCCATTGCTTTCTTTCATAACAAGTCAGGTTTGATCCAAGTAAATGCACGGACAACATATATATCTCCAGCTGCTCTTTTAATTTCAAGTTCTCCTCTGTTTTTACAAGGAAATAAAATAAAATAAGAAAAAAAAAACCCTACCAAGCCTGAAAGCAGAGCAGCACCATAACTTCACACATGGAAAGAAAAGCAGTTGGCTGCATTCAAAAATTCTGACATATGGTCTCTAACTTTAAAATTCAAATAGTGATGATAAAAACTATAGGCAAAACAGCTGCTATTAGTAAAGGCATGAAAGAGCTGTTTCAGAGCAGCACTCAGAGAAAGTACAACTTGGGGCATCTATTTTGCTCAACTTTAGTGCCCTTGAGATGCACCGTAAGAGGGGGACTTTGAGAACGTCAGGACATCAGTTTGTAAGCAGGGAGCTGCCAAAGTGCCACATGCAATTCATAGTGCCAGGAGAGGATCCTGCAGGGAAATAGGGATGAGACCAGCAGGACCCCTCTGGCCTCAGGGTCCTGCTGGCCTCCTCCCAGGATACTGCAGGATTCCAGTATCTGGCTGATAAAACCATGGGTTTCAAGGCTTTCCTGCCCCCCTGACCATACTGAGTAACCCAGCACTCCTCCTAGTCATGGGCAAACCCCACGTTATAATGAACATGAAACATGTTATAATAACCATGAAACCTCATGCCACATGGGTAAAAAAAATCACCCTGCTGGATCTCCTGCTGCAGAGTTCAGCTTCCAGTAGCATGTCTTATTTTTAGTCCTGAAAATTCCTGATATAGTCAGCACCCCTTTGGCCAATGGATCATCAGTCACAGATCCACTAATCAAAATGTAAAAAAAACATTAACTGCATTGCGAGTTAATCTCAGGAGCTCTGGAGTCAGCCCTGTGTAACCCCATGAAAAAGAGGTTTCAAATCCTGCTCCAGGTAGAAGAGGTGTGCAATGCAGGTGAGGTGAAGCAGAGCTGCTGTTTAGCAAGATCAGGGTATACAGGAACAGGTATGAAACTACTCGTATATAACTACCAAGTAAATTATGGAGATTTATTTATTCTTATTTTATGGGTCATCTCAGCATTGAATCTTAACTTACAACAGTAGTCTGGAAATACACATTCAACAAAATATATATTGAAGTAATGATAAAATCCTCAGGAATACGAGTTTGAAAAACTGGCCATGCTTCTGCAGTAGGATTTCTTTATCATTTCTCTAGACTAGTTAAAAAATTTCTTTAAAATACTGAAACTCATTTAAGTTAATGACCACAAACTTCCTAAAACATTATAAATTCATTAAAGTATTAAATACAACTTCTTTACAGATTACCAAGCTATTCAAGTTCACATTTATGAATATTATTTAAAAATCTCATTTTCTACTTGGTTTTAGAAAAAATAGATTTAATATTTTCAATTAAATAATTCTCATGTGAATTCTTGTGAGGAAAAAGAGTCTCTTCATACTTATTTTCAGATGAGGGAAAAAAACAAGCTATTTTATATGCAAATATGACTGATTTCATTTAATTGTTCCTGAGGGAAGAACATTTCTATGCAAACCTCTTTCCAACTGGTAGGCTTCAACCTCCTAATTTCTTTTCCTCTCAAATCGTTAATTAATAATGGCGCCTTGCTAGTGGGAGACAGTGCAGTTCCTGCAGGGCACTGTATTCAAGACCTCTATGTCACAAAAAAGTCAGCAGAAGCTGAGGGTGGTAGGGCTCCAGTGAGGAAGCTGCCTGCTGTCCAGTGCAGAGACAAGTGCTCAACATATCACAAGTCCAGCAAAGCAAAAGCAAATTTCACCCAAGCAATAGTGCTTCAGGAGGTATTTATTAGCCACCATGACAGAATTCCCTTCCAGCAGGCATGCAGTGATCAAAGTGATCATTCCAATGGATCTATATGAAACAACCCTTGCTGATCCTTATGTTCCGTGCTGTTCCCATGGCAAGTGGTAGAAGCACTTAGCTCCCTGGCACAGCCAGGCGCTAGGCGAGACAAATAATCCATCATCAGGCCACTTAAATTTCATCTCTACCTTTTACCCTGTGGGAAAAGCCTACAGGGTGTCTTGTAGGGCAAAGCATTTTAAAATGACATTGTCACAACCACAGAAACCACGGCACCTGTTTGTGGAGAGGCTGGTCTCACGCTAGCACAGCTGGGCGTCAGGCTGCATCGGGGAGACCTTTTCTGTGCCTCCTCATCCTGATGAGCATCCCTGAATCTTTCTCAGAACAAGGTGCTCTTGACCCTGCTCAGTTAATTTATCCACTTTACATCCAGTTTATATAAAAATTCTCATCTTCCCTTATCTAGCTAATCACTTCATGCAGTCTAAACACTTTGCTAACAGCCAAAAGGCAGATTTACAGTATGCTCAATATACATACACCTTAACCACTAGATTAGAAAAGAGAGACACCCAAGCAGCTGAGCTCAGTCAAAGCTAGGGACACCCACTCATCATTCTGTCCTTTTTGCCAAAGAGTTTTGCAGTTTTCTGTGTCACACTCCTCTGTGTCAGTAGATGTATAGAAAAACAACAAATGGTTGGGCTTTTGTTCTTTTGCTCCTGAATTTGCACCGCAGCTTCTTGCTCTCCACACAGAGAATTTGAGAAGCATGTTGTGCTCACCAGTCCTGTGTTTTAATAGCCTGTTCCTCTTCAGCTGCAAATTATGGTCTTTGAAAGAGATTATTTCAATTTCCTCCAGCTGCTCTCGTGCCCACTCCAGACACATCCAGGCCCTTGCCTGCTCCCACACATCCTTCAACCACCACTCACACTATGTTGTCTGGCAAGGCAAATGAGGCTCAAGCATGACTCACAGCCTAATGGAGTAATTCTAGCCTCAAGAAAACCCTGATGGGTGTTTGGTGGTGTAGTGAATTTACCACTAGAGAAAACAAGGTAGTATTCCAGGTGCCAAGCCCACCCCTCCAACTGCTGGCAACCACATAAACATAAACTTTTTGGTGCCTTCTGAAGTACTAGTACATGTACTGATATGTACAAGGTATTATTCCACATCTTGTGAAAAACTCAAGATGTTTTAAAATAAACTTTTCCCTAAAGAGGAAACAAGAGGACAGTTAATTAGGACAAAATTTTTCTTTTATGTTGTTACTCATAGCAGCCTGAAAGAAGAGTGCTTTATAGACATGTAAGAATTATAGTGCAAATAATTAAGTTTTTTCCCAAACAATCAATCAGTTCCCAAAGCACTGTTTGAGTTTGACTATAGGACTCAGAGTTTGTTTCTCCAGATGACTTAGAGCTTTCATAGTTTTTCTACCCAGAATTAGAGCAGCTTTGTAAATTGTTTAGATGAATACTGCTAGTATTTTCTGTTACTTGTTACACCAGGATCTGCATGGCTGCTGTGCATTCAGTATTAGCTCCAAGCAGAGATGGAACATTAGCTGCACCTATAGTCAAATTGAAGAACCATGCTATGTTATTTATTGTTCAAAAATATATAAAGGTATGTATGGTTCATGATTCAAATTTTTGCAGCTCTTACAAAGTCTGCTACGTTAGATTCACAGTGATTATCTTCAGCTCCTTAATTATGACTGGAAGAGCATAACTGCCAAAACTTGCCAGCCAGAAGCAAAAAAAATTCATACTCTATATAGTGACTTATGGATTAAAGCCTTTGTCAAGAAAAGCCAATATCATGTCATTAAAAGTGTTGCTGAATTAGAGATGGAAGTTACTATTCAGCTGGAAGTCATAGCAACAAATCACATGCATGTCTTTCTCTGGCTTTATCATTGATTTCAGGAGGGAATTTTGCACGGTTTGTTAGCTTCCCTATCTATACACAGAGGTTTTGGAAATTAGCTGAAGCTCTTAAAGTTCCTATTAATGGAACTGAGCATACAAGAACTACTGATTTAATGAAGTGATAACATTTATGTTCAGTATTTTTCAGCAAAATAGGCTAAGGAACAAAAGTGTTTAAATTCAGTAGTTTAAATTGAAAGAAATAATTGAATCGTATATCTAAGAAAAAAATTGTTTCACATCACCCTCCTGCCTTAAGCCCCTTTCCTGACTACTTGACTTTCTTCCAAAATAGTAGCTGTCAGCATATCATCACTTGAAGAAGGTTCTTGTTAATCTAACAGTCATCATAATCTGCTCACTTTCCAGAGCTGCACAGATTATTGTGCCAGATTATATTTTATTTTCATTCCTATATGCTCACTCATAACCACTGGTTCCTCAAAATGGCTTTATATGTTTCTAGTATTTCAGTGTTAGCAGTCTTTTGGCACAGGCTAGTTAAAACCAAGAAACACAACCTAAAAATTCACATGACCAAATTACTGACCCAAAGCAGAAAAATCTTGAAGCTGACAAGTGAACCTGATCTTAAAACTGACAACCATGTAGACCAGCTCATGTAATTTTGTGGCAATTATAGAAATGAATTGTCTCTAGGGCTAAATATTAATTGTTTGCAAAGTGGTTTAGAAGTCAATAACACATTCATCGACTCATTAAATCTGGGTTTTTTTACTATTCTTTCAGAGCTATCTTATAATGAAACACTACAACTCTTGTAACTAAGTCAAAGTACCCTGATACTGCTAGATTAGTATCAAATAAGTCTCTGTTAGTCTGAGATCAATACATTAAAAGAAAGCATTTTGTTCTAGCAATATGAAAAAGTCATGTAATTTTGTAATGGATTTTACTATAGGGACTTGATTTAATACTTGAATTGCATGTGAATTCAGCTTTCAGCAGCTGCAAAAGCTCATTTCTGCCATTTGGTTGTAACACATTCACTGTACTCCCTCAATTATTTGACTTTCCACAGTTTCTAAGTCTTCACTGTTGAGGCAGAAGTGCAACCAGGATGGATTTGTCCAGAGTATTAGAGCTTCTGTTGGATATTTGGGAGCAGCAGGGTTGCAGCTGGACCCAAATCTCCAACATAGCTCTATGTGCCATCCTGCAGCTAGGGCCAAACCTAGGACTAAAGACAGATACACCTACAGCATAACTCGGGTCAGGGCCAAGTCTAAGCCTAAATGAGACTCCTGGGCCCATGGCCAGGGGCTGGGGAGAGGTCCTAGGTGAGGCTGGGCAGGGCCATTAAGGGTCATTCCTACTCTTGGGGCTTTAGCAGGGAGAAGCCAAAGGATGAGGTTGCAGAGTGGCTGTACAGCTCAGGGGATTATGAAGAACTGTACGTGTCTGGGTAGTGAACCTGGGAAAATGATAAGTCATGCCTTGTGGAAATCCCAAATGAGAAAGTAGGACTTGAACTCAGATGGGATGTCAAAACCCATGAAAAAAGATGACTTATAATGACACCAAGTCAAAAAAAAAAAAAACTTAAAGAAAACCCCCAACACTACAGCTAAAACCTAAAGAATGGAGTTTGACATGCAAACTGCCCCCATTGGGGAAGTAAGACTAATGGTACAATGCAGAGGTAAGGCTGAAACACTCAAAAGAAGCTCAGACACGAGTAAATTTGGGCTGTGAAACCATGCTCTCTCTCTCTCTCAAAGTCTGCAGGCTTCTTGTCTCTTCTCACTTTGTTGTTGGGAGCCTAGTGGTGTGTCATATTGTCTCTCCAGAGATGGTCCCCAGGTAAGCTACCAAATCATCACTGTCATGTGACAAAGAGCAGAGCAGTAATTGTATAGACTGCAATTTGTGATGACTGAGGTGAAGGTCAATTTCATATTTTTAAATTTCCACATTTTATTTTTTTTTTTCAAGAACAAAAATCAGCCTCTATTAAAATAGAATGATGCAAAGTATTCAGTGGTTATGAAAATCCAGCACTTAATTTGCTGTGGCACTTATTCTGGTTATCTTCATCCCATGAGTCCATGGTTTATGATACAAGGATAATTACATGGTGAAACAAATCATCTCTTTACCCACATGGCGCTCCATTAAGCACATACATGGGTCATTTCTGCTGACTCCTCTCTGCTGCTCTGCTCATTTGTTACATGGCAAAAGGCAGGAGAGGCATGTTATTCTTTTGACCAAAAAACAGCTGAGGAAAAGCCAGGAAACTGAACTTGTCCACAGCAGTTGTTCTTAGATTTGCTGAGAAAGTCAATCCTGCCTTTGCCTTAAGCTTGCCCTTACATTTAGGGCCTATGCTCTCTATCAGTAAACTGGGAAATAAGAGGATATTGCTACTGCAGGAGATGTACAAGTAAATACGGTTTGGGGTTTTTGCTGGGTTTTGGGCTTTTTTCCAAAATGCTTCTTTTACTTCCCAATGCAGATTCAGTCACAGAATCAAAGAATATGCTGATTTGGAAGGGACTCACAAGAAAAACTGAAGCTCACTGATGAGCACTAACTGTCTTCTGTCCAGATTCAAGAAGTAATCTGGGGGAAAAGCATCTTTATGTGTTTTATCTGACTAACACTCATTAAAGAAAAGCTATTCACCAAGACCTGAACTGAGAATGCACAGGTAATTTTGTTCTGCTGAGTGTTTGACTCCACTATCTACATAATGTTACTCTTACCATTTCTTTGAGCATATGATGTACCTGATGTGCTCTTCTAGGCACTTACAACAGAATTAATGTACCTCCAACTGAAGCTGGTGAGCCCTTCAAATATACTTATTAAGGTTAACAAGACGTCTTATTTGAATTAAAGCTTCATGAACAAAGGAATGCTATTCAGACCTCACATTATATAACAGTTATCTTCTTCAAAATACTTTCAGAAATGTATTTAACTGTGGAACATTTTTAGAGTATCTTGCTGCTTCTAAGAACATTAAGAAGTTTTTAAAGTTTGGAAATGGAATTTGAGTTCAACAAGCCTTCTCATTTTAAAAGGTTCAGTAAAAAATATAAGGCTGCAAGACTGAGAACTACATTTTTGTCTTGCAAAGACTTCCTTCCCATTGACTTGTGATGAGTCTTAGTAGCCTGTCAAATTAATATACACTTCCTACGTGGGCTCCATTAATCTACACAGAATACATAGTCCATCAATATTAAAAGTACCTTAACAAGGAGAGGGGGTGGACAGGGAGCGGGGCTGTGTCTCATCAATTGCTGTGCACTGGGTCAACATCAATAAATGATTATGGCAAGGAACAGGCCATTTGTACAGCGAGGCTGCTCCTAAACCCATTAATTTAGGGAGTAAGAATGAAATGCAATTTTTATATTACTTGTCCTTATCTCTACTTGGTTTAATTTTACTTTCCTCTCTCCATCTATTTTCCTCTGCTCTCCTCAGCAGTTGTCATTTCTGTCTGGAAAATATACGTGCTGGAGATTCAGCTTTTGTCATTCTCTTTTCTCTTTTTTTTCCTCCCTTTTACTTCACAGTACTTTTTATCTTTCCCTTGTAATACATTTCAGCTTCACTTTTACTTTGTTTTTTACCCTCTCCTTTGCAGCTTTTTCCCTCCCTCCTTTGCAGATTTTTCACTCCATGTTTTGTAGCTTCCTCCCTCCCTTATGTATTTTTCCTCTCTCAGAATTAGTTTCTGATGAGATAACCACTTTACTTTTATAAAATACAGGTGATTTACTTTTTTTTTTTAATAAAGATTGGGCTGATGCATAATTTTAGTCTAGTTTTTAGGTCGTAGTAAATCTGCAAAATTTTTTTATCATGTTTGAATTCTCAAAGTTTGCCTTTTTTTTTTTCCTGGATCTATCTAGATTTGTCTGTAAAAAATGAACTAGATTTCAGTACAAATCTTCTATTCTTTGGCCAATGTCCCTCTTGGCTGAACATTTTAAGAAGAGGAAAAGATTTTTCCCATTGAATAGTGAGTAACTGTGGAGATGACATTGTCCCAGCCCAGAGTATCCTGAAATGGAAAGGGAACATCATAAACCTTGCATCAAAAGCAGTTTGTCTGTAGGAAGAGTCGTTGTGAATTCCCAAACACTTAGAAAGGGGAGAAGAAAGTGGCAGCATTTTACAGCCACCTGAATGCTGATTCATCAGGCTCAATTAAAAGCAAAATCTTTAGTACTGAGAGCTGTCATCAGAAGGGAAAGAAAAAAGATTCTCACGTCTTCTTTTTAGCAATTTCTCTGAAACTTTCACAGGGCAAACTGAGCTTGATGAAACCAAATAATAAAGGCATCCACCCAGTTAGTGAATGTAGAAGGGGAGGAGCATTATTCCTGCCTTTCTGGATTGAAAATGCCTGAGGTAACAAAACAGGAAGGGAGTGGGAAGGAAAGCACAGTTTCTAAGAAAATCTGCTACTAACAATTCAAGTTTTTTTTTTCTTTTCATAATGAGCTTGTTCCTGCTATCCCAGTTGGGAAGGTAAGGCATTTCTCTCCTAGCAGAACAGCAACAAATCTGTCCAACAAGTGATATTTTTGAAAACAAGCATTTTTTACTGGTTTTTTTCACTTAATTCCCATTGTAAAGGAGGACCAATTGCAGGGGGAGATTGAGTTCACAGAGTGTACATATATATATATTTACAGTGTATCTGTACTTGAAATATACGTTCCAAAGAGCTTCAGCTCTAAGCCCACTGCAGCAGCAAACTGTGTTGTGCATGCATGTGGAGGCCAGCTTCTTGTGCTGGTGGTTTATTAGAAGGTATGGGATGTGCTCTTCAAGCCAAACAGTCTGAAAATCTTTCCAAGCTACATTTCATTACTTAAATAAAACCAGAAATTTTTCAATTTTTTTTGATGCTACTGAAGTTAGACTCTACTAATGCTACTTCATGAGATTCATTTCACAAAAAAGCTTTTTGTTGTGGAGCTGATAATCTGTGTCTGTGAGAAATTCTAGCAGCAGGCCTGCTAACTACTTCCCAAGAGAAAGACTTTTCACTTTCCCAAGAAACTATATAAACAAATCTTTGTAAGTAAGGTCTCTTTCAAAACAACAAGTAGTGTTTTCTTACTCTATTTTTCATAACACCTTCCACATTGTTTCTTACACTTGACCTACAGTAATAGAAGAGTGTTATTACCGTTAAGAGTGTTATTACTGCTTTCAGTAATAACAAACTAAATCTATATAATCTAGTAAAATTTAATAACAAATAACCTTCTTTTGCCTTCTGATAAATTAAAATCTTTGTGTCTTTGTTCATTCAAATAACAACATTTTGTACATCCCATTTCTACGCAAAATGCATTGCACTGTGCTTGGTCTCCCTGGTTTCCACACCCACTGCCACAACAGATGGATCTCTCCAGATCATGTCCTCCCTTTCAGCATAGCTGTTGTAGCCACCCTGATCTGAGTGGGCAGCCAGTGTTTGGGACCTTCCTAGGGTGTTTCTGTCAAAAAATTATACTAATGACACATGGCTCATATCTCTGATGTAATCTTAGGTGACAAAGCACGCTTGTGTGTATACTTCTGGTTTCCTGCATAGAAGAGAAAAACACAAGTTTGCCTCCCACACAGTTTGTTTGTTTTGGGGTTTTTTCTGATTATGAGGTAAGGAGATGCAGGAAATGAGCACAGGAAAAGGAGAGGAGAGAAAGTCTTTTGATTGTTCTCTGGGAAAGAATCTTCAGCAAGAACTGCAGCCTACCTCTGCTCATGACCTGCTGTGAAGCTGTCAGAGCCCAGGGCAGCTTGGACTGCTGCTCTGGCAGTAGCAAATGGCCAGAGTGCACAGAAGAACTCATTGCTGTGCATAAGCTCTGACTTGTGCCCCCTCAACCTTTAGCAAATTGCAGGTACAGCATGCTCACATAAAAAGGGAAGGGGAGCCTTTCCCTACCATCACCGTTTCACACGTGTGATGAGACTTGGCAGCTAAGTGTGTTCAGCTGGACATTGCTCCTTTGATAAAGGCACCATTAAAATGCAGCAATGAGTGACAGTCTAGGCTAGAATAAGCTCTCATATGGATCATTAGGGCAAGGCAAAACTTAAAAAATTGTCCTCCACACCTGGAAATAAGACAGAGGAAAAATACCTCAGAAAGATCATGTAATCACTTAAGTTGCTACTTCATGGATCTTTAATACAAGGCACTTAAAACTCTGTGTAAGAAAAGGAATTTTGTGATGTTGCAGCCAGCAATCTAGTGCCAATATGTAAAATGTTTCCAGCACACCCAAGTTCTCCTTTCAGCTGACTTTTTAGGAAATATTTTTGGACAAATGTTCTGTCTGATGTTACATTTTCAAGCTAGACTACAGAGGGATTATCTGCTTGTTGCTTTAGTCTCCCCTCAGAGACTTCTGCAATGTTTCATAAATCCAGATGATCAGTACAGGTCCTAGGGAAGATGCAATTTGGCACGGGGAATATATTCTTAGAAGAGATGGTAGACTTCCAAGGTGCTGCTGAGAAAAATGATGTCTGACAGGCTGTTTAGGTCTGTGGGAGTTGATCTGCCATCTTCTCAGATTCTTATAAATCGCTGCAGGTGAAAATCAGGGTAAAATGTTAAAATTTGTCCACAGCATCTTAAAAGTCACTTTTAAGAAGTGGCTTAGAAGTTTAAGTTTTCAAGTCTGGTAATCACCTGTCAAAAGTTTCTCTAGTCTGATTTCCTTTAATTAATAGAAAAGTCTCTGTTTATTTACCAGAAGTAAAAAAGTGCTTACCTTTGGGCATAAGGCTTTGCTGAAATATTGTCTGTGAAGAGTAAGACTTGGAAGTGGCTTGCTGGCCTGAGAAATGATAGTAATGGGTAAATGCTCTGACCTTTATTAGTGATGAAGCATAGAAGGAAAATGCTCTGATCTCAGGAAACAAGCAGTGAACACATGAATTATTTTTCCTTGTTCCAGAATCTGTGCCAGTAACAGGAATTTCCTCAAGCAGTTCCATCACAGCAGATTAGGAATTTATATTAAATATTCTTGCCTGGGCTGCAAACCAAACCTCATCCCTTTTGCCATTATTTAATATGTTGGCCATCAAAGATTAATTTAAGGAATGAAATATTTATTCAGCTCCTCACTGTCCTTTCGTGATACAAGGCTGTGTGTGGGTGGAAGGACAAAACTATGATACACAGAACCATAAATTCTGTTTCCAAGTTTCTGTTGTATGTCAGCTTGAACATAGAGGTATCACACTTATCATCAGGGTCACAGAAATTCCATGAAGATCCTGCATGTACGGGATGTTTCAGGCCTTCCCTGAACCTTGTGGAAACACACCAGCTCATCCCAGGAAAAGTCTTGTATGTGTGAAGTTTTGAAAAAAGATTTTCTGAACTCTAAAAGGGAAAAAAGAAATAAAAAGAAAAGGCTGAGGAATCTGGGGACTCTGGGAGATATCTCTCTAACTGGTCCTTATTAATAATAGTTTCATGCTGTGATTATTTGCATACATTTACTGAGCACAGCAGAGCTATTTCCCTTGTTCTGGTTTTGTCCTAGAAAACCATGCAACACTGGTGTGAAACAATTTATCTAAAAGCAAGGTGGCTTAATTATGCTCATGCTTTATCTTTAGTAGATGAGTTTAGGACAAGCCTTTTTGTTTTGTAGGAACTTTCAATTTTCCTTTCCTTTGCCACTGTAGCAGTAATTGCTGATGTGCTTATTACCTGTCCTAGGAACACTCATCTCCACAGAGGGGTGGGGAAGGCTGTGCTCAAAAACAGTCAATGTATTTGGGAGACTCAGCAAAATACCCAGAGGCCTGTTTTTTAAGGCTGATTTATGCCAACAGGCAGATCCTTATACAGTGTGGAGCAGTAGTGTGCTGATCTCAACAGAGCTGATTGGTTTGGTGGGAGCTAAAATCTGGACCTGTGTGTGTGTAATTCTCTCCTGATTCAAGTATCACCACTGTGCCTGAGAAAGGCTGTCTTTGTCTCCTACTCTCCTCTCTTTGCAGCCCAGTGACTCTCTTGCTTTTGTTGAAGGTTGGCCATGCTGGAGGGCAAGCTGCATTTATGGTTGGGTCACTCACTGTGGGAGCTGTGATGCCACAGCCTTGGTGGCAACAAGTGCCCAGTGGCACTGGCTTTGCTGTAGCCCTGCTGCTTGCACCAGAGCCCCTGAGCTCCCCTGCCTGCCCAGCTCAGCCCCCACTGCCACCCCAGGCACTGCTGGCACCAGGGCTGGATTTGTCTCTGCACACCCAGAGGCTGCTTCCCCCCCCTGCAGCACGGAGTGATGAGGTGACAGGAGTCACTCTCAGTGGCTCATCGTGCTCTATTGCCCTGGCTTGTTCCTTGCACAGGGCAGCAGGAAACCCACCCCTGTGCTGCTGCAGTGGTTTGTAATTTTAAATGCATGGTTCGTTGGACCAGCATTCCCTCTGGGCCAGCTTTACATCCTCAGCTGTAAATGTAGGTCAGCTGGCTGCCACTGCAGTATGTTTGTTGTCCTTTAGAGCAAGGGTCCTCACACACAAGTCCACTGTGCATTGCATTTGCCCATCCTTTTAAAAAAAGCTTATTTTGCTAGAGTAGCAAGTGGTTCAGCTGCTTGTGACATTAGCAGTCCTACCAGCACAGCAACAGAAAATCCTTCAGTGTAAGTATTGCATGCTCATAATGAAGGCATTTTCAGCTGTTACACCTGAGGGTTTTTCTGACATTGCTGTGTTAAGAGGACACTGATCTCAGCCCTATCAGTGGAATTCATTATCGTGACATTTGATGTCCATAAATCAAAGCAAGTCCTTCAGCTTTTCTGCTGTGCTCAGAGACTGTCTTCACACTCTAAACCTAAAATTTGTTCATTCCTGAATTTTCCACTGGCCATCATCAGACTTTTGGAGTTTACATAAGAAAAGGATTCTCATAAGCTTGCAGAAGGCATTTGGGTTCAGATGAAATACCTGCTCTTTCCTTTATCACATACATGTGCTACATTGCTCAAATAAGGGAGAGACTGGTTCACACATGCATGCCTGCAGTCTTTAATATTAGATATGATGCTTTTTATGCAGTGAAATTTTTTTTGCATGAATTTCTAAGAAATTGAGGCTTATGCAATCCTGATGTACAAGTCCCAAAAGATTTTCCAAAATAAGACAGCACGAACCAGCCAATGGGATCACAAATCAGAAAACTTATTTTGAGATAAATGTTACAGGGAAGGGGAGTTGTGTGGAGTGAACTTTGGTGAGACTACAGGGACTATCCTGCTGCCTGTTGGATCATGGTTGGTACAGAGAGGATGGGTGATGCACAGCTCACTTCAGCCAAGGCTGTGTCTTTCTGTAGCCCTTAGGAAAATGTCCATGGAGGAAGTCCTGACACTGCCCAGCCTAGAGGCAGGGAACAGTCTGTACTGGAAATTCCTTTTATTCTAGTGAAAATAAATGGAACAATCAACCCATGAAGCCCCTGCCTCCCTGGGCTCCCCCAGAACCACACTAAGGATGTCCATCCACAATCTTCCTGACAGCCAACCTGGACCAACCATGTCACCAGCCCCATTGTGGTTGGGGACACCACCACAAGTGCTCTGCCTGCTGCGATGTGGCTTCTTCATTGTCAGGGTTGTTGCCAGGAGCTTGTGTGGCACCCAGAGAAAGAGGGTGTGGAGCTGCAGTGTTCTCAGGGGACATCCACCTCTCAGTTAGACCATGACAGTATCGGCTGTATTCGTCTTATCTGCCCCACAGTGCCCTGGCAGTTGTCCATTTGAGTGGCCAGGGAGGGAGGGGACAGGTGAGTGCCATGGTTTGGCAACATCTCTGTCATATGTGGCTGTGACAGGAGAATTGACAAAAAGAGTGCCCTTCCCTACGGGCATGAGCAGCCCTGCCTCCCTGCATGGGAGCTCCAGGCTCATCCTAATGCTGCCCACGTCCCATCTCCCTGACCACTGGGAGACACCCATCCCATGCCAACCATGCCACCAGCCCCACTGCAGCTTGGGCTCCCACCAGGAAAAGCTGAAATATCACTCTGAAAAATCTCCTTCAGGATGTAGAAAATGAAAACCGCGAGACCGGCTTGAGTACTTGTCTGATCTAACATGTTAACATTTATTCATCCTAACAAGTAAGCTGTACCTTTTTGAATTACACTTTATTTTTCTCTGTTTCCTTCCTATAGACTTTAATCCATTACAAAAAATTTGAGCTGCAGAAGACAGCAGTCTGATGACACACATATATTTGTGAAATTCATAGTTTATCTAGAAGCTGGAGAACATCTTTTAGAAAGAGACAATTATTAAGTTAGAGAGACAAATCCTGAGGTGAGTTTCTTCTAAGTTTAACTGTTATCCTGATTACAGATGCATACATTATTTCTTGTCTGAATGTATTTAACTTCAGGCTGTCAGATACTGTTATAAATTTCCTTCTAAAATAGAAAGTCTTATTGTATCAGGAATATTTCTTTCTCTGTGGATAATTCTAGGCTGTGATGATATTAACCTCCCCTTTGCTAAACTGCTGCCTGAGCTCTTGTAAACTCTCACTGGAGGGAGATGAGAATTCTTAAGCACTGATACAAAGCTACCCTGGAATATTTACAACATTTTTACAAATGAAAAAATATTCATAAAGAGTATGCTGGATTTTTTTTCTTCATTTTAGAGGTTTTCTTTTCCTCCTCTCACTATCCACGTGTCCAACTCCTGTATCTTGGTTGCCCAGGCAACCTCTGCTGGCTGAGCCCTGGGTGCAGTGCTGGGTGCTCAGTTCTCCACATGAAAGGAGGAGGATGATGAAGATGGAGGAACAGATAACAAGCTTAAGAGAATAGGAAAGCCCAATAGATGACTGATGGCAGTAATGGGAGTTTTATTTAAAGGTTAAGAGTGCTAATAAATGCATTTATGCAGATCATTTAAAAAATCCTATGACTTGCAGGAAATAGGAGGGGGAGATTTTACATCAGTGCATTTCTAATATCAGATGCAGAGTAAAAGTAATACAAAGCCAGGAGTGACATTTGATAAGCATGTTACTTAAACTGAAACTGATACAGCTCATGCTTTCCTCTGCATTTGGAAAGCATGATCAGAAACTACCACCCAGGCAAAATATGAGCATTTAAAACATTCTGAAAGTGCCTTGAGACTTGACTTAGATGTAAAAATCATAAACAATAGCTTGTATCAAGCCACTTCAGGTAAATAACAGAGGTTCATTTGCTATACTGAATTTGTTTTTCATTACCTATCAGTAGGTGTTACTTTAGAGCTCCAAACTGACATTTGGTTGCTTTTGTAAAGGTAGACTACTCACTCCAATAGAGGAAAAGTTTAAGCATTTCAAAAACCCTAAAAGAATGTTCTCACACCAAAACTTTCTTCTTATGTGTGTTTCGGTGTTTCTTAAGCAGGCAGCTTTCCTTTGGTCCAACAGAGCTGAATCACATGTAAATAACTCTCCTCCAAGGAGCCAGACTTGACTCTGGATGCCAGTGGGGATAGGGTCAGTTTGTGCCATGTGTCACTGACCTGAGGGTGGTGGCAGTGACAGTGAGCTGCTAGATGTTGCAGGCTCTTGGTACGTAGGTAGAGTGCAGTCTTTGAATTGTAAGTTTCAAAAGCTTTTGAAATCTTCTGACATTTTGCACCTCCCACTGATAGATGTGGGCATGGTACTTCAAAGATCATTTGTCTCGCTGTTTGTTAGAAGAAGAGGTGACTTATTCTAACATGGAAGGAAAAAAAATCAGAGTTGAAATAATTTTAAAATCTCCAAACAATAAAATAGAAGAGAGAACAAGCACATTCCTGAAAGAAAGCCATGCTGAAGATCATTTTGTAGTGTTAAAAATGCTACCAAAGCAGGGGAAAAGGGAGTCTGCATAAGACCTTACTACCTTACTAAAATATTCCTTCTACAAAATAGTTCATTTTCTCAGTACAAAATAATCAAGGCTACTTCCACTTTTCTTGAAGGAGCTCACAGACCCAGAATGTTTTGAGGGACTAAGCATTAGAAAGATTCCAGGTAACGTTCAGGAACACAAGAGTGTTCAGACAGCTGGGTTTTTACTTAGAGCTGAATCTCTAAAATGTTTGACCACCAAAAAGGTGCTCTGGAAATGTTACTGTGCTGCTACAGCTGCATTGCCAAATCATGCAGCAATGAGGATTTATTGTGAGATTCTGTGATTTCTGCTATAATGAATGATGCAGGCTATACCTACAGCTGCAAGCAAGAATTATCAGAGGAATGTTCAAGAGGAAGGGAAGGAGATGCAGAATTACAGAACAAGTGAAAAATGCAGATGTTTTTGAAAGAAAACCATGGAGGATAGTTACAGACATTATTGCAGCATTGTCAGCCTCAGGGACATGTGCACTGGGAGAGACTGAGATCAAAAATAGTCTCTCTTCTCTCCCAAACAACAAGTAGGTGCTAGATGGGCAACAAAGACAAAGTAGCTGTGGCAACAAAAAGTCAGCAAAAGGGAGTTTTCAGTGAACTTTCTCATTTCAGCCATCCCAGCTTCAAGCACAGACAGCTGCAGCCTTTCTTCAGAGAGACAGGGGAGAGGCTGCTGGGATCCAGGCTGGTTTAGGGATCACTCTGGGAGACCCCACCTGCTTTCAGCTCTCTCAGGACCTCTCACAGATGTGCTGCTCCAGCCTCAGTGTTTGGAGTGACAATGTCTCCAGAGGATGGACCTGAGAGCCTCTGAAGAGCCTCTCAAAGGCTCAGCTTTGCCAGGAAAGGCTGCTCAGGCTCCTGAGGCAGACTGAAAAGCCTGAGTTCTTTTCCCAAGGACCCTCACTGAAAGTGTTCCAAATGTCTCCCACTGCACAGGGAATGGTTTGCTCCTCCCAGGAGCACAGAGACACCCACTTGTGCCCCACTGCAGCCAGTCCTGCCTCTGTGCCTGTGCCTCTGCACCCAGAGCAAGGCAGCTGATCCAGGCCAGGCTGTCTCCCCTGCTGCATCTGTATTCCATACCACATCTGGAAGAAATATGATGGGGCATCTTTTGAGAACCTTTTCCTAGAGTCTATTATCCTGTAGGAATGCTGTTTAGGAAAATGAGGAAGATTTCTTTTAAGATTAATATTTCACTGCTAGATTTGGTTAAAATTTCATAATGATAAAAGTGATTTTACTGGAGCTCCCAGAAGAATGAAAATTTCGTACTGGCTTGGCTATCATGAGGAAATGAAAGACTGAGCTTCTGGAAGTTTAAATGAAAATGAATACAAAGAAAAAAGAACCTAAAATTAACTAAAAGTCATTAATGCATGACTTGTGAAGTTGACCTATAATATGCATTACTGTTTTGCTCCAATATGCTGCAAAAAATAAGAGTTGAGTTGTTTGCCCCTTCTTGCTACAAGTCCTTACAATAATAAATGTAATAATTCGCAAGCTTAAATGAAGTTAATGACTTAATAAAAAAAGCCTCAGATTTTTCATAGTTTCTGATCAGTAAACTTTCAGTCCCAAATTTGGAGGTTGGAGGGATGAAAGATTTTTACTTCCAATCTTCAGTTTCTCTTTTAACTATCTTCATTGTAATAGGGAAATTTGGAGAGGGGAAAGGGAAAACCAAAATCTAAAATGAAACCTGGAAACTTAATTCTTCAGTAGCTTGGTCTTAATTTTAATTTTAGTGAGAATTCACTTTAGGTGAAAAGAGTTGCATTGTTTCTAAAGCATTTTAAAAGTTTTGAGTAAAATTGTATTCCATTTTCCTCTGATTAACAGTGCAGTTTGGATGTAATATTTCCTCAGTCTTTAGTTGCTCTTTGTCCCTTTCTAAATGTTCAACACTTATTTGATGATGACAGTTTCCTAAGACTTCAGAATGTTGATTTCTTTTTGAATGATTAGTTGATTAAAAGTGAATTCTACAATATTTCCTTTAAAAAATCTCTAACTAGACTGTAAAATTGCTCAGATCATAACCAAGGCATGCATTTTCCAAAACCTGTCTTTATCAGTTAGGTTTCCAAACTTTCTGATCTGCTGCTCCTCTCTATTTCCCAGGATAAATTAAAGGAGGTCCCTCCGTGTTCAAGTTCTTTGCTAGTTAAGCAGTTTTCAGGTACTTTTCCTTCTTACTTTATATAGCAGAATTTCAGCAGTCAAATGTGCAGGACTGCCATTCAACACAGTATTTACAAGTGGAATTATTGTTTCTCTGCCAACCTGGACTAGTGTGAAAACAGGCTACTAAAAATTCAGGAATAAAGAGAGTCATGGAAGGAGACCACACACGTGTCTTTGTTCACTCTCAAAACATGACAGGTGAAAACTGGATGTGATCATTCTCCAAAAATATAGGAGGAGAAGAACTGTTTCTATTGAAGGCTAATACTGACAGAGGAATAAACAGATAAAAAGGTATCATAAATACATTGTGAACACATTTATGCTGAAAATAAGATGAAATTTCCTAAGTGCTAGAGCATGGAGAGTCTGGCCTGATCAGTGCAAAAGGAAAATGATATGAATTAATTTGAGGATAGAATAGATGCAGAATAATCTCTGATATATTAGGAATTTGTAATTGTAGCACAATTAACACACAAATGCCTAACAGAAACTATATGGTATGACTGTGGGAATGGAGTCAGTGATGTGATTTCCTTTTCCTGGTTCTGTTGCAATTTCAGTCCCCAAAAAAAAATATAATTTCAGAAGAACCTTAAACCATGTATTTTACTTGGGGTCTGCTTAAAAGTATTGTCCAGGCCCAGAAGAAAAATCTTCCTCTAAAAAAGGGTGGGACTCTATGATGCCTCCCACATAATAAACAAGTATTTCTCCTGTTACTTCCTGGCTGCTGAACTTTATTTTCAGAGGTTACAAAAGTGTTCTCTACAAAGCAACCCACCCATGGGTTTCCCATGTAGGTCCTCCTTTCTGCTGTCAAGCTTTGTCTAGCCAGAAAATGAAAATCTCCCCTGGCCTCCCAAGCATCTGGAGGTCGAGTGAGAGAAATCACTCTGCTGCTGCAGTATAGTGCATGTCTGGAGATCTTCAAGGAATGGCCATGAAATTCATGTGTTCACAGTGTTTCACGTGCCCAGAAAGAAATACTTGTACAAAACCAGTCAGAAACGTGAGCCTGAAACCTCTGAAATTGCTCAGGTGGGAGAAGAGGGAAGGAGTGGTGGGGAAGAGATAGGGAATAAAACAGAATACAAAGACAGCTTCTATTTATCTTTTTGCTTCAGGGCTGCTGGAAACTTTTTGAGGCATTTTAAAACCCTAGAAGCAGCTGTAGTTTATGTGCAGAGTGTGGATAATGGAGTCAGGCTTCGAGACAGAACCATTGCACGGCTGCCTGGAGCACATGGTAAATATTTATGGACATGCCAGTCTAGAAGCAGTGGCATTTCCAGGTAAAAAAAACCACAATGAGCATATCTTTATCAAACAGCTCCAGTAATAACCTTTCCTAGCTACCATTGTGCTCACTTTTTCTTGTTTTTCTTTCATGAATTTTTATATGACTTTCAGTGTTTTGTCCTCTGGTTTGTAAAGGAAAATTGACAGCTCTACAATTATAAACTGAGGAGAGAGGCTCTACATTTCCATCTTAAAAGAGGTAAAGGATATCTAGAAACACCTCAAGGCATATTCCTGTGGGGATGTTATTTAAAGACTCATTTCTTTAATCCTCTTTTCTCAAGATACAACATCTATACAGAGTTAAAACACAGCAGATCCTTCTGTGATAAGTCTTGATCAGGATTAATGAAAATAGTGAAATGCTATGTTAATCTAGATTCTTCCCCTTCTCCTTTATAATAGTATATTTTTTCTTCTGTTTTCATTAAATATCCTCTTTTTCCTTCCGGCAGACAAAACAGTAGCACATTCCGCAGACAACGTGTGTAGGTGTGTTGCCAAGGACAACAGTTTCAGACAGAAATTGCTTTTGAACCACAAACCCTTTCATTGCTCTTTATTGAAGGCCATCTGTATGTTGTTATGTTAATTGAAGGTTTTCAGCCAACCCCCCTGAGCGCAGGGATTGGGTGTGTTAGCAAACACCCAGGGTACAGCCTTTGCCACAGAGTGCTGGCATTGAGTTTCACTGCAAATAGGTGTGTCCCAGCACAAGCTGTATAAAGGAGGAGAAAAACTGCTCCTGAAAGAGTAGTTTCTTAAATGCTACCAAAAGGGAATCAAAGGAAGTTGGCAAAAAACACACAACTAATGATTTAATCTTATTGATTAAATGTACACGAGAGAAATAAAGCACAATGCATTGCCCAAGATTGCCCACTTTTCAAATTACAATTTCATAGTGGTTGCCTAGAATCAATCCTTCATCACTATCAATTTGATCTTTGCCTTTTCCTAATGAAGGTGATGGAACTTAAATGAGTTCCACGTTTGCTGAACTTTGGACTATTTTACCCAAAAAAAATTGCCTGACAATATGAAAACATAAGTCAATTGGAAAGAAAAGTTATCAAGGCAGAAAGTTCCTTTTGCTTTGCTATTAGCCTTGTCCCTTGACACTGACTGAAGGTAAAAATGAGTCAGGTTCTCAGGGAAAGAGTGTAATTGATGATTTTATGAATTTGCACTGGCTTCTGGCATCCTAAGACCTGGCTGTTGCTCTTTGTTTTGTTTGTTTTAGTACTCACAAGTGTGTCTGGCTGCACCCAATTACAAACTTTCAGGTACATAAACCACACGGCTTTTGCTCCTCTTATGTTCCCAAAGACACTTTTGATGCTCAATCAATTATAAACATTATAATATTAACATTTTAGCTGCAGAATGCTGCAGAGTTTCAAACACCAACGTCAGAAAGAGGTTTAATTAAATTGCTTAAGTCAATTCATCCATTTAGCCATCAGACCTGAGATACTATTTTTTGGGGAAAAAATGGCTGAATGGGTGACAGCAACATAGTAATACATAGTAATATCTAATATCCATAGAAGAATAGCACTCCAAAAGGAGCCCTTAAATTATGGCAGCAAAGCAGGGATGGCAAAATGCACAATTTTTGCATCTGACACTTAGTTTTATGTTTTATGAGAACTTCATGTTGGTTTTGAGCTTGGATGCCCCTGTTCTCTTAAACACCTGTGGAAGTTCAGAGCAGAGATCCAAGTGGGTCTCTCACTAGCTGATAACCCACACCAAAAACCAGGGCAGCTTTCTCTGGCTATGTGAACCCCAGCGCCAGCCTCAACACATACTAGCCAATATTGCTGAGGGCAGCCCGTTTCATAAAGAACAAAATTCCCTGGAAATGAGAACTATGACTAAAAATAGCCCAGAGAAGCACATCCTCTCTGAAAATGACCCAATCTCTTTTTAACTTGTATTTCCCATGAGCTTGAGAAAGCTGTAATTGGCCTTCAAGTCTGTCTTTGAGGTGAGGCTGTAGTACAAGCTCTGCTAAAGCACATCTCTGGCTTTCTGCTGTGACACTTAGAGACAGCTTGTTCTCAGCAAACATTGGACAATTTTCTTTTTTTGTTGCCTAAACTGATCAACTGAACCACACAAATTATATCATAAAGATATTTAAAATACTTCTAGAAGAACCATTTTGTCTCTGAGGGCACTAAATAACAGGACAAAGACTCTCTGCTTAGCTTGCAGGTCTTGTCCAGACCAGAGACTGCAGGGTGTCTCAGCCCCTGCTGATCCCTCCTTCCTGCACCATTTGGCCCTTGAGCCCCAGAGCTCCTACACCCCATAAGTGCAGTGGGCAGTGTTCTGAGTGCCCCAGGCTTTCAAGCACTCTTCACAAAGTTCCCTGCTACCCCAGGGCCAAGTGCTCTGCAATGTGAGGCACAGAGACTCCCCAAACCTTCATTTTTCAGCCTGTGTGGTAACCAAGTTCCTGGTAGATTGAGTTCCTAGCCAGATATTCCTAAACAATGTGAAAAATACATATTGTATTGTTGGCTATTCGCAAATATTACAATGAATACTGTATGTGTTATGTTGGAAATTATGCTGTATCAATGCTCTAAGTAGTACTGTATTGTTTTAAGTAGTATAGTAAATATTGGTTTATAGCATAAGATTAAAATAGAAACCGTAGTGTAGAACACTATTTTTTTAACTAGCTTAAGGAAAAAAAAAAAGAAAGGAGACAAAGAAAGCTTCACACTATCCTGTTGGGATAGAGATAACATACCAGGCACCAGGTCTCCAAAGAAGATATGTGACTTCCTTACCAGACAGCTCGGAATGCAAGGAAAGAGCTGAGCTTAAGCAGAAAGACCTAAATTTGAAAGGAATGCCTGAACATATGAATATGCAACAGTTTATTGCTTTTAAGTGGTAGTCCTTTGTTAGTAAGGGGATGCTGGGTGATGGAACGCCAGCACCCCGGATGTCCGTGAAAGAAATTCTCTGTTTTATCGTCTCTTATTGTCCTAATTTTTATTATTCTTACTTTCAGTACTATTTTTATTATTAAACCTTTTAAAATTTTAAAGCGAGTGATTGGCGTTTTTTACAACAAGAATTTGACCCATCTGTCCAAAGAGCTGATTTAAGGCTCTGGTTACTGGGTTCTCTATTGGTGTCTCTGTTTCTCTTCTCTTAGAGCAAAAGTCAGGGAATCTCAGTGATCAAATATCTAAGCCCTGCCCCCCCACCAGGATACAGAGTATAACAGGTAATTCAACTTAATAAAAGATAAGGCAAATAGAAATATCTCATACTTGGTAGATAAGGGAAAATGACTGCAACAGACAGAGTAGAAAATAAGGAAAAGAGAATATCACGACACAACAATTAGATTTCTAGAGTCAGAATAAGAAAAGGTGCTGGGCTGCTAGATTGTCAGCAATGCAAGTGCATCCAAATGTCTGTGGAAGTCAGTTTATATATTAAAAGGTGAGTGAGAACATAAGGGAGAGAAAGTACAGTATTTGAAAGGGTTAGAAAGATAAAAATATACATATTGATGTACATGATTATTGGGGAAAGCCTTGCAGAAGTATCATTTGGAAAGGGCTTATAAAGAATAAAAAATACAACAAAAGGTATGCAAAGTTACTTTGTGTTTCTGGAGTATCTTGGATAAACCTTTTTAAAATATACAATTACAGAAACTTGTGTAACCTTGTGTAACTTTTTATGTGGGTATTGTCAGGACAGATTACATCTTTCATGTGCACATAGAGAAATCCTGCATTTCAAATTATTTTTCAAATGAGCTGTTTGAAAAGGAATTTTGAGATAATAAGAAAGAAAAATGCTAGCATTTAACTTGGCAGAGATGAAATCGGAGGGATTTGAGGGATTTCCCTAATTCACACCAGTGAAAAGGATCACCTGCTGACCCATGCTTAACTCATTTGATAAAGCAGAACTCCCTAAATAAATGGCTCTGCAAAACTGGGTTGACTTAAACTATTTAAACAAAGGAGATGAATCATCAAGCATAAGTACCAGGAGAAAAGAAACACAGAGATTACTTTTCAGAAAAAAGTCATGGCGACATGGGCATTAGTCAGTCTGTCATGCTCCCAACAGAACCTAAAGAATATTCAGTAAAAATTAGACTGAAAAATACAGAAAAGGGTCTGAAAGTGACATCCAGCACTTCTGCATTGGCAAGGAGCACACAGGGAAGCAATCTCTTTTCCAGCTCTGGTGCTGCTGTTCCTGTGCTTTGCTTGCCAGTTTTCTTTGGCAAACCAATCACAATCAGCAGCTAACATATCTTGCATGTCCTCTTCAGTTGTACTAGAAACATGACAATTTTTGTCTGTGAAAATCCATATTTTCTTTTGTCCTTCCAAGTCCTGTATTTTCATAGTGCTCATCATAGTAAAATTTAAGCCCTCCTAAAGTGAGTTAGATCTATATCACATGAGCTTTTCAATATTTCCAAGTAAAACAAAATAAATCACTGTGATATTTTCATAAATATCTCTATCTATTTTTCAGCCATCCCCAGGTGTTGAAGAAAATGAGAAGCTTAGAAATAATTGATTTTTGGGATTTTTATGTAAATAAAAAGAAACAAAACACAACAAAAAAGTTAAAATAAGTGATTTTTATTAGCAAAACAACTATAAATACCTTGCTTATCAACTAAGACAGCTGATGGAGACTACATAATGTTTCCTTTACTTGGGGCTTATTCTTCTTTTAATTTATTTAGGAAAATATAAAAACAAATGTCATGTGGAAATGTATGGACTTACTCTAAGTGCTCAAGTAAATTTTTTCCTGCTCTTTACCTCTGCATAGTCAAAGCAATGTGAATGCTAACTAAACCCATTTTCCTATTTTATGATTCCACTTTTACAACATAGCGCAAATAACCCAAATTTTCCTCCAGGAAAGGAAGCACAGACTCCCACGTAAGACTTTCCCCAGTTTCTTCTCCTGGCCCGAGGTCAGACTTCACCTCACAAGTCAGAAGTTCTTCACACATTGAATTGTTTGGCATTGGCTTGAAAAGAGACGGCACAAACCAGTCAGGACTGTAGAAGAAGATCCAATGACAACAGGAACAAAATTCCTTTCTTAAGACCTTTGTTGTGATTGATATTGCCTGGAGCAGCTGTGTTGCATTTTGGGAACTTCCAACTAGTGCTGAATCTAAACTTCCCATGCAACAAAGACTGTCTAGAAGAAAGATGAGGAGCTGGCCCTCATTTTGACCCATTCAGGGTCAGAGCCCTGTGGGGTGCAGGCCTGGAGGGGAGCTGGGTCCCAGTGATTTGGTTTGTGCTGCCATTCAAAGGGAGCTCAAAGGGCTGAAGAAATGTGCCAGGAGAAACCTCATGACATTTAATAAAAAATAAAAAATCCTCTACCTGGGGAGAAACAGCCCCGTGTACCAAAGTGGGCTGGAGGCCAGCCAGACAGAAAAACTCTTCAGAAAAGGGTCTGAGCAAAGGGGCTGCTGGGCACCAAGTGACCATGAGCCAGCAATGCATCCTCACCCTTCCAGCCTCAGCAATTCCGCAATTTTTTTATGTTGACATGTTTGTACATCCTCCTGAAACATTTCATGTCACATTTTCCTCAGACTTAGCAAAAACCCATCAGGTGCCCCTCTGCCAGCTAGATGAGGCAAGAGGCTGAGAACAAGAGGGGACTCTCTCCATTCTCTTGCACCTCTTTGTGACTTGAACACAAATTTGTGATGCTCCCACACTGGTTTCTCTGTAATGCAGGTCCTAAACACCACAAGCATACGAATCAGAACATTTGTAAGTACAATAAGCTTGGCAGAGAAATTATAATGATGTGGACTGATCAAAAGATGACTTTCATTGTGCAGCTGAGAATACTGCAATTCAAGAGAAATTAAAGTCTTCAAAGTTGTGGCTGTGCTGCTTAACAGATGGGCTTCTTCAAAGATTCATTATTAATCTAACAGAAACTATAAATACCCGAGTGTGAACTGAACAACCAAATCACACACCTGCTGGTTTAAATCCATCAGGAATATGATGAGATCACTGCAGCAAGAGCAATGGGGGAAAAAAGCCAAACGCCCTGTTGGCTAAAGAAAGCAATATCAAGCACCTTGTCTTGGTATGTGAGACACAATGGTTGTTTTCACCATATAAATGATTAGATCAAATGTAATTAAATTTCATCACATTTTTAGAAAAAAGAAGAGCATGAATGAAAACACATTTTTATACAGAGGTTGTCATTCCTGGGAACAAGGGTTCTTTAAAACCTGTGATTATCCCATGGAGAAAAATTTCAGACACTTTTAAGTACTGTTCTTCATCCTCCCTTCCCTGCATAACTCATGCCTCTGCTTCTGGTGCTCAGGTCACTTTTAGAAAATGCTTGCTTCTTTTAGGTCTGAAAAATGCAAAGCAGAAAAGGGAAACACAGAAAGGCAGTGTAGCAACAGAGCATTTCTAGATATACCAAGGGTAGATAGATGCCAGTTAAAAGGAAAAGTGAATGTAATAGGATTCTTCAAAATCACCTCCTACTCAGGGTTTAGAGGAGCCCATCCTGCCAGCCATGCTGCTGTGCTTGCCCAGCTGTCAGTACCCTCACCACCCAGATCAGCACTAGCTGCTGCCTTTGCATGTGTTGAAATCTCCCCATCAGCTGTCATTATCCTCAGAAATAAACCCCTCTACTCAAGAGGACCAAGAGTAAAAGCAGGGGAACAGCCATGCAGAACATTTGCATTGGACCTCCTGTGAATGGACATGGAGGTTTTTGAATAGGAACAAGCTTGGAGCTGATGAGAGTGCTCCAAAAGCAGGCATGGTGATGTTAACTCCCTGCTGGGCTCTCTGCCACTTCCCTGGACAACAAGTGAAGGTCTGTTCTTCATCCTGGAGAAGAATGTCCCTGTGGCAGTGACTGCTGAACAAGAAAGTTTCCAAAAATCACTCTGTGTCCCCTGCACTCTGTAGTTACTTACACAGGAGATGTGGCCCTTGTTGCTCAGTTGCCCATGTGTGGGAACATGCAGCAATAATCTCCATCATGGGGCAAGCACGAGGAAAATTACTTTCACTTCTGCTCAACTCTCACCCCACATGTCTTTGACTGCAGCATGCAGCATTTCATTTAGCAGAGTCCTTCTGTGCAGTGACCTGCTGCATTTCATCTCTTGGTAGCATGCTGGAGCTTATACTTCAATATTTTAGCTGAGGTCTGGTAGGCTTCACTTGGTTTTCTCTTCACCACTTTTCACCTGTTGTAGCTCCTCCTTTCATTCCTACAGCCTTGCTATATCACTGAGTGTAAGGCCCCAGGCTCCTTCAAAACCAAAAGGGAGTTACCCTAGAAAATGATGGCTTTCCTTGCTCAGAATGGGTCACCTCTCACTCCTGAAAAATCATCTGCAAAATGGAGATTTTTGTCTTCATCTCTGAGCTGTGTGTTGTGCCAAGAGGTCCAGCATCTCTGCCTTGTCCACCCAGCACAGCAGCTCTGGGAGTCCCCTGCTGAGGCTGGGTTTCCTTGTGTCTGCAGTGCACAGAACAAGGCTGGCCCAGCTCTGCACTCCCCACGTGTTAGACCACAGGAGACACAGACAAAGGGTAATGAAGATGCAGGCACAGCTTCTTTAGGTGGTTAAGGGCAATTCCACAGCTGGGATCTGGAGGAGCCTGGGATTACACAGATTTTCAGAGTCTGGGCACAGAAAAGTTTAAATATGGTAACAGAGGGGTCCTGCACACAAACACAGGAACTTGTTTGAATGCTTGAACTCAGCTGAAGATGCCAGCCTGGTGTTGTGTTGAAAAGGCTTCTCCCTGCTGAAAGGTTAAATCCTCCTGGATAACTCAGCATTTCTACTCTGAGCTGCCTTGCATCCAGATGGTTTGACAAGCTTACTCCTCCATGAATGTGAAAGACCACACAGGCATCCTCTGCCACCTGGGACAAGCAGCCTCTTGGCTTTGACTGTCCAGCTGTAAAATAAAAATAAATTGCCCTTTTCTGTGAGGTCCTGTAAGGATTGCCACATTGAAAATATTTATATACTCAACTAATATGGAAATATAAATATGATTAATGAAAAAATCATATTTATTAATATAAGTAAAATTGCATTTAAATGCTGTCAAGCCTGATTCAGGTGCAGACATTGAAAATTCACAGAATCATAGAATATTCTGAGTTGAATGGGACCCACAAGGATCAAGTCCAACTCTTAAATAACTGGCCTGCACAGGGATTAAACCCATGACCTTGGCATCATGACCTTCATGCATCATGACCCATGACCTTCATGCTCAAAGCAATTGAGATAACCTCAGGGACATTTAGGGGTTTGTATCTGATTTTGCAGCTGGCTGAGAATCAGCTGTCTCTAAACCCTGCAGTTTGGAGCCCCAGCCATGGCAGGAGTGCTGTGACCTCGCCCTCCCATCCCTACCATGACTGCTCACATCCATGCTCACCTCACTCAGGCTGTGCTGCTGCACAGGCTTTGGCATGAATCCTACAGGAAAACAGAGAAGAGAAGGATGGTGAACTTTTGTGTAACATATATTCCCACCAAGACATGTCACACCCTAGTCCCCATCCCCACGATGTGCTTTCTCTGGCTGGCACCATCCTTCTGCTCCCTTGCAGGGAGGAAATGTGCAATAAATAAACATTAGTCAGAATTTTTTAGCTAGGGTTTTAATTATTTTTCACAGTTCCCTATGCTCATGCAGGGTTAAGGTTATCACAAGTGTGGGGGAAAAAAGAAAATAAGTTTTGTGCAAACAGTGTAGGCAGGGAGAGCAAATTAAATTGGCTGTTTGAACTCAAAGCTGCTCATTACTTTGGAGGAGAACAAAATTAAAGGCACATGAGGAAAAAGAGCAGAAGTTCCTGAAGAATGCTGTGTACATATATCCTCCAGAGCCTCCTCCAGCACCTGGTTGGTTATATTTGGAAGGTGAGCACACACTGCTCTCACTGGAGAGAAAAGGTAAGATGACAAATTAATAAATTAACAATCATCTGAAGTTAAAAATTACTTGCACAGAAAAGTAAAGATATATTCCTCTGCTCCACACAAAAACAGACCTATGAACCTGAAGAGATCTAGTCTTCTATATGAACTGCTTGAGCTCTGCTATGTCAAAAGCCACTACAATGACTCATTTCAGGAAGTGTTATTTGAGCAATGTACTATTCTAAAATACATTCTTTATCTTTTCTTTGGTTTTTGGATGCTCCAAACAATGTGTACACTACCTGGTGAACAATGCAGACAACATTTTTAAGAGAAGCTGAAATAAATGTTTCTTTCTTCCTACTATCTTTTAGCTTTTCTTTTTAATAGAACAGTTGTGATTTTTTCTTGAGGTGCTTCATATACTCTGACAAGAGCATTCTCAGACAGAAAGGGAGAAATTCTTCAGGAGGACATTTATGTCAGTAAGGCTCCCTGTTAATTTTTGATTGAGAAGTGGAGAAGTTTGCTGACAAGAAAAAGAACTCTCAGTGGCTGTTGGTAATGTGAAAGTACATCACAAGCATAACAATAATCTTTGGAAGTCACACTCAGTCAGCAATACTTGTCTGAACACAGTGCATGCCATAGCTGAAAAAGGCAGAGGGGCCATTTTATTTTCAGAGTCCCTGAAGAAGCTATAAAATCTCCTCTAAAGTTCATCATTTCTCAGGCTTCATGTGCTTCACAATGCTCTGCAATTGCATATCCTATAAATCAGTAAGTCTTGATGTGATTTGAAAAGCCCTGGGTGGAGTTTTTAAGAGAGCTGGCTGTGTTTTTTGGCTCTCATCCCTGCTTCCAGATGGTAACACATGTTTAAAGACATTACATACATTTCCACCCACAACATAAACAAATAAACACAACTGTGCTAAAATTTCTAACAAAATCAAGGAGCAGAAGGAAACAAATCAGTGTCATCACCAAACAATGTCATCTCTGGCTGGCAGCACATTCTTCACAAAGCAGTTCCAGCTCCTTCCCACCTCCCCAGCCTGAGAGCAGCACCATTCTTTGGCAGGTACCTGAGTCCATCCTGTGCTAGTTTTGCCCATAGTTTTGCTTCACCTGCACAAAGCCAGTCCAGGTCAGCTTGAAGCACAAGATGCTCAAGGGATTTCTTTCCACGAAGCTGATACCACCTATTGCCATATTTACCTGGGGCAGTTCTTTGCCAGTCTGATATTGTTTATATATTAAAGTCTTATTCCTGTTCTGTACTCTTGCAGCAATACTCAGAGCAGCCTTAGGCCGGGTCTCCACTGACTGACTACACGTATTTGCAAAACAAGTTTTGTTCATTATACCCCACTTTAGAAAATCTGGGCTAATCTGCAGCATACACAGAAAAAACTTTTGCTTCCTGGAATCCTTGTATAGAAATATCCTCCTATTTTACATGGTTTAGCTTTTATTTATGGTGCTGAACACAAATTTCCATAATGGCATTGATATATCACTGTCTACAAGTCATTAGCATGACTGAGTTATTTATGTCCCTAAATGTTTACGTATTCCATTTCAACCACAAACTATTTATCAAACAAAGGCAATCACTGTGAAATAAACTCAGCCTTTTGCTTGTGAAGAATGATCCAAATATAAGCACACTCTCTTCCGACTACACATTAATCTTCTGTAAAATAAAAAGTCTGTCCCTTCTTCCAAGCCAGGAGCAGCAAAATGATTTCAGAATGAATTTTTGAAGTACTCTGTAGAAAATTGCTCTTTTGAGAAATCCTGGTCAACATATTTAGTTCCATATGCATATTTCATAGCATAATAGATTGGTATTAAATGTACATAACAGCAGCATAAGAAAAATAGTTATTAAAAGAGCAGTAGTTATTTATTTGATAGCAATTTGCCTTCAAAGAGTAATGTACAATCAGTTACTACTTTATGTGCAAAACTCATCCTATTTATTGGTCAATAAGACTTTTTTTTTTTTAAGGGCTGAATTGTTCATCAAGAGCTTTGCAAAGGACATAAGAATAAGACTGAATTCCCTGGAGTGGGGCCCAGCTTTTGTTCAAGCTGAGTAATCTGCAGTCATCCTGCAGATCCTATGCCAAATTGGACCCTGCAGGCTGATTTTGCTACTAATAATTTCAACATAGTTTGCTTGGACCATCACTTCCAGGCTGTCCATCACCTGACTCACTGCATACAAATCCACTGTCTGCACAGGGACTCCCAGAAAACAGAGACCTCCTAAGTCCAACCCTCTGTGCTAAAGCAAGATCACCCATATTTAAATCATTCCCCACAGCTTTTATCCCAAGCTTTTTCTTTAAAAAGTCTCAGTAATAGAAGCCCCATCAGCCATGCCACCAGTAACAACATTCTGACTGTTAACAGCAGTGTTAAACACTGCATTTATACCAGGTGCTGAACTAATTTTGATAGAAGTTAAGAATTTAATACTCCAAATCACTTAACACTTAAACCAGGCGCATTATTTTAGACATAGTTCAAAAAGCGATTTTGGCACGTAAATGTGTTTTAGCAATTGCTGGTTTTTCAGCACATTTTTTTCCAGCAACTAAGTTTGATTGGTCCTGCTCCTAAAATTAACACTTATCCCTTCACGAAAATAATGTGAGGTACCTATATCTGTAGTACAAATCACAATAACTGAAGCTATAAAACATACCTACAGCCCTGCCCCATAAAGTTCATGGCCAGATTAATCTCCAGGCTGTTGTTTATGCAAACAAACACTCTTCTCCTGATTTGCATATGAGCAACACACACATTTCTGGATTTTATTGTCATCATCTGTTTACTGGCAAGTAGGAAACATGAAAGCACTCAATTCAATGAATAAATGATTTGCTTTCAACAATCCACCAAGCAGTCAGTTTTTGTTAGAACTAGAATACCATTGGTTAGCCTCAAAGGAATTTTTTTTCTAATTTTTCTTTTTTCTTTCAAATAGATCAAATTTCTAGAAGAAATCAGCTAAAGGAAACAAAAACAAAAAAAGCCATAGAAATGATCATCCTCTGGTGTCTTGGGCAGAACAATATGTGTCAGCCTAAAAGTAGGCTGGCAACATTCCACCCCAGCTCACAGCAGGCTCCTGGTGCAGATCCCTGCTAAATTCCCCAACAGGCACAGGGGTCTCCAGTAAGGTCTCTCCTCACTGACATTTATGCAACAGAAAATCAAAACTAAGGTGGCCTTTGCTGTGACAACTCACATCAGTCCCCAGAGAGCTGCAGAGGCACAAAGCAGCAGATGAAATGAAAACAAGAAGTTGGTGGGCTTTGGAACCCTAGGAACTGTTTGCCTGGTAAACAAAGGATGTTTGTGGTGGGAGTCACGGGGCAAGAAATGGGGCTGGACAAAACACCACCTCCAATGACACGTGGGCACCAGTGCATCATTAGGGGCAGTGTTTATTTCAGCTCTGTAAAAGCCTGTCATGCTCTAAAGACACAAGTCCTAAGCAATAGATTGTAACTTCCACTGCCCCAAGAAGACAGTAACAAATTAGAATTTTTGTCCAAGATGTCCTCAGAAAGGTGAGGCCCCAGCAGGCAGCAGTGGATGAACTTGGATGGGACACCACTTGACAAGAAATTATAGCTTTTCCAATGTCCAGCTGCTACACTAATATCCACCAGATCCAGAAAACCACATCACCCCCAAAGCATCTTAGGGCTCAGCTACTTAAGCTAAGCTTTGCTGGTTAGTTTTTAAGACACAGCCACATAGTCAAATTCAAGTGTGGTTTTAATTGCAATCCAAATCTATTAGGGATTGCTTAATTGCTATTCATCTCCCGTGCACAGGGAGCTCAGCTAATCCAAACCACCTCAAAGCATTTTAGCTGGGCTGTCTTTGAACAGAAGCAGGTGAGCAAAATACACAACCTCTCTGTGTGTCTGAGCCTTGAGACAGTCACCTCCAGATGGTACAAGCTGAGGACAATTTTCCTTAAACTGTTCATACCACTTCTGTAAAAGGACCTGGACTAGCAGATGGATTGGAAGCATCTGAACATTTGAAAATTTAGATTATGTGAAACGTTGCTTGTTAATTATTTTTTCCCATATTTGGCTGGAAAAGGAAGATTTGGGAAGCTATCCAGGCAACAGACTAGGGCAGGAAATTTGGAACCAAACCATGGAATACAGACATGTGTTGTGACTTTCTTATTAGCAACGTGCCAAATCCAAAGGTCTTCATCAGACTCCTTGGCTCTGAGGGATTAATTAAAAGCTGCTGCCAATGAAGAGGTGTATGATAGTATAGTACATATCCCATTTCTCTTGTAGCAATGTGAGCTTATTTCAGTGAGTCCTACTTTGTTTTCGGTGAGTCCAGTTTTTCAGGAACTGAAAAACATACATTCCTGCTCAAGCTCACAAAGCAATTTTGTTTGTTCTGGTAAAAGAGCAAGGATGAAGCAGGCTTACCTGTAAACAATTTCTTTTTCTTTTATCATTTCCACATTTTCTACAGATTACTTGTCACAATATCAGGAAGGCACCACTTGAAAAAAAAAGAAAAAGAGGAGCCTGATTCAGGTATTGGACTGCTGAGATAACACTGCAGAATTGGGTCCAGGGGAAAATAAAAACAAGATAGTGTATCAGAAGTTCAGCTTGCTAAGGTTTAGCTAATATTGTTTTGTAAAAAATAAAATACCTCATACTTTAGATATCTTACAATTAAAATTAACTACCCCAAGAGTAGTTATTACACCAGAGTGTAATATTAGAAAAAAGACCATGCTAGCAGTGAATCCCAGAGGCTGTGAACAGGGACTCTTTATTTCTTGCCCCCTAATTCATCAACTGCTAAACCCAAAACTGTCAGTACAGCTCTCTAAAGCACATGTGTGACTGTATGTGTGTGAGTGAAATGCTTTAACAATTTGTCAGAGGAGAAGCACTCATTTATCTGACACGTTCAGTGCAGACAAAGGGCCCTGCCCTGAGTGGGCAGGGGGGCTGGGCTGCCTGGGATGCCCAGATTTCCTGGCAGTGACAGCCCCAGACAGGCACAGGCAGGGCAGCTGTGCCCTAAATGCAGATAACTGGCCAGGCTGCTGAAGCCCACAGGTGCTGGTTGCAGGGCCAGACAGAGCAGGTGCCCCTGCCTCCCCATACACCCATCAAACCTGCTTTATCAGGGTCTGAAAAATAGGGCTCAGCTGTACATTATCCTGTACATTATCTTTTGTACATTATCTCTTAGCTCTGTCATGAAGAAAACAAGAGACCCCCACTACAGCAAAAGAAGCAGAGAAAGTTTCCCAGCTTTATTAATTTGAAGTTGTAAAGTACAGATGACTCAAATTACAACTCTACCTGTGTTTAATGGAAATGTATTTAAATGTGTTTTACATTGTCAATACAAGTATCAGAGTTGTTCAAGAGTACCATGAAATATTTTGCAAATGTTAATGGGATAGCATCTTCCATTTAGAACAATTTTTATCATGTGGCTTTTCCAGGTAACATGAAGAATGTTTGCAATCAAAATAGGAAATCAACCTATTTTTTTTAAATCTAATAAATACATCTGAAATTTACTTCTCATATCTTGCTGCATGTTGAGGCAACATAGATAACCTCTTATAGCTTTCTCTAAAAAAAATGAGTTAAAATTACTTAAACAATGATCTAAAACGTTTAATTCAAAGTAGCTCACACTGACACTCTAATGTAATTATGATAAAAGCATAAATAAAAACACCTCTTGAAAACTAATTTAATAATTTGAAGCAATTTTCTCAGTTTACAGATGTACAGAATTAATTTTCTTACACAAAATTAAAAAATCATTTTAAAGCATTAAACTAAAAAGTAGACTATGTTTAAACTATGTTATATAGTTACATTATATGTTTATATAATGCTACATCATATAGTGGTTTTATATTAAAAAATACTGAGGTACTGTTGTTTAAAACCTTGAAAACTGAAGCAGGTATGTTCCTATCCTCATAAATTCATGCTGAATTTAGGTTTTAGCATGGTTCAATGAGTTGAAAAGCAATAAATCAGCCCTAGAAAAATGGGTGAACATCTTAAAAGAAGAAACTAGATGAACATGCTCCTTGCTCTTCAGATTCCTTTCTGACTTAAATTTTGACTGTGTGCACTGCTCTCAGCCCACCTGAGGGGATGACAGAGACTGCAGTTTAACCCTTGCTGGGCTATGGCCTCTTCCCAAGGAAGGCACAAAACACCCCCAACGAAGGGAAATGGTGGCCTGCTGAGGAGGCTGACAAGCAGCTCTGAGTGGGGCAGGAACACCAGGAACTGAACGAAGTAAAATGCAGAGAGAAGAGGATTCTGGCTGGAAGCCTGCCCAGGGCTTCTTTAGAGAGGCTGGAAAAGAAAATTTTTTTTCAATCATTCCCAGAGACATATTGGTACAAAAATCTACGTGCTATTAAATCCTCACTCATTTTCAAATTTCACTATGCTGAAATTTTAGCATTTAATACTAAAACTGTGTTTTCTCACCCTCTCTTCTTCCCAGCTGTCTATGAGAGATTTCAATGAAGTTTTATTTCCACTGAAGGATTTGGCTACTCCCTGCCCTGGCTGGAGCTCAGCTGGGTGAAAAGGTTACATCCCCCAGCTCAGCAATAACTTCTCACCACCACCTCCCTGGAAAACAGTGGCACACTTTTAAATCACTCACTGCAAGCTGCTCAGCTGATGGCTCCCTAACCTGATTCAGTCAAACCCATCAGGTTCAGTTAAACCAAAATCAAAAGCACCCACCCAGGCCAGGGAATTGTCAATCCCAACCCCTCCCACTGTTCTCACTCCACCTCCCTACCAGAGGTCACCAGCTTTTCAGAGTTCCCCCTTGAACTGATGGGTTTGGAGGTTTATAAATTACAGTGATTGCAGAGTTGGTGCTTGTTTTTGGTTTTTTTTACACTGCAGTACAGTGAAAGACAGAAACCAGCTCAAAACAGAAATGAGAGGAGAAGGATGAGCAACGGCTGGAACAAGCATCCTTGTAGGAAAAGATGGGTGGCAGCTGGAGACCCTCATCCAAATCTGCCATTGCTTCTGCAGAGCTGCAGTTCCTCTTCTGAGCCAGATTGCTCTAGGGAGCCTTGCTTTCAGCTAGTGTTTAGGGTAATGGGCTTCCCACTTCTTGAAATGGCCAAACACAGTCTCCTCAAAAAGAAATTTAGAAGGTTTTATAGAGTGCTTAGATTTCAAGAACACTAGCAGCACATTCTATGTCATAGCTGAGAAAGCCACAAAACACAGAGTAACACCATACAGCACCAGAAGGCTTCAAGCATCAGCCCTTCTTGTTCTCTAACCTTTTATACCCCTCATGGTTCATGCATTGCACCTGTGTGCCCTCTGCTCCCTTTGGTGATTGTCAGCACACCTGGGCACTCCCTGGCTCATTGCTGTCATTGCTGTCACTGCTGCTCACAGCTGTCCCCATTGGGGATGAGACTGGGACAGCCCCACTCCCAGTCACCACAAACTGTGTGCCTACATTTCCACATAAGGGTTTTTTTTCCTCTTCACCCAGAAAAAAGGACTTAAAGCCTAATACTGAAGATGCAGTGAGTGTTTATAAGGCAGCCTGGTCAGCACTGTAACAGCTCTTTATGTCTATAAGGTGACTGGTATGTTGAGGTGGTAAAGAAGGAAAAGACTGTAGTTATGCAAACCCAGAGGAAAGGGATTTGGGGAAGGGAATGAATTATCACCCTGAAATTCAAGGACAAGATAAGATATCCCTAAATCTTAAAAAGTGAAAGCTATTTAAGGAGAGTTATGGCTTTGTACTTTTCCCTGGTTTTGCAGTCCCTGTCAATAGTTATATTTTATTTAGTAAAGTGCATTTTTCAATTTGCATTTTGTGTATTTGCAGAGTGATCTGATCTCACATTTCCCTTAAAAAAACTCCAAAACAGCCAAAGGCAGTGTCCACCAACTGTCCTCCCACTACTAGCCAATAAATCTTGCTCAGCCTGGGTTATTTTCTCTGTAACTTACAGAAGCATTTCTACCACCTCCACTTCTCTCAGTAACTCCTCAATATTGTCAGAGTACACTGCATTTATCTAGCTGCTAGCACCAGAAAGGAGGAATCAGACCTAAGGTTTGCAAGGTTTCCTTGCAATTTAACCCAAAATAGCAATGGGGCATGCTTTTCTAATTAAGGCATTTATTTTACCAGGCAAACATGTGATTCTCTGATCTACACTGCAAAAACAGCAATAAAAAATAGTAAATGCTTAGCTGTGTGATCCATGTTCTGTGCTTGACAGCCCAAAAGGGAACAGCTCTCATACTTGCCATTCCATTACTGAGCTATTTGTTACTGCTAACTTCTGTAGAGCTTTTTCCTTCTGCTGGAACCACGATACAGCAGAGCAAAGAAACAAGCAACACTGCCAGCACTGAGCAAGCAGGCAGAACACATTCCACTAAAAAAAAAAAAAAATCCTGAAAAATATGGCTAAAGCAAGACATATTTCCAAAGCTGGATCTGCACAGAATAAATGCATGGAGGTATTTCTGAGCCTCTGAATAGCTATCCTGGAATAACCTCTCGTGCAGACACCATGGCCTCATCTACACTGTGTAGGAAAAGCAGGCGTGCAGTCAGATTCACAAGCTGTCACAAGCACACAAACCTCAGTCTGCTCTCAATTTTTAAAATGTCTTCATGTACCAAGGCAGTTTCCAGCTACTTCAAAACTCCATTCTCCTTCATCCTTAATTCTAGTGTTAAATTTTTACTGTCAAACTAATTCACCTACTCTCCCATGTACCTCTCCCAGCTGTATCCCAACTCCACTCCATGATCTTTTCCAGACTTTGATTATTTCTCTTCAGTTTCTGCTATACCTCAGGTGACAACAGTTTTATTCTTGGCTAGCTGTTATTCCAGACAGAACCTAAAAGGCAACCAGGTTCAGGCTTCCAAAGTCAGCACAGCCATCTGGGGCTGCAGACTGTCCCTAGCTTCAAGCCACTCCTAGAGCAGCCACCTCAGCACAGTAGGAATGATATGAAACATCCTTTGATTTTTTAATTTATCCAAATGAGAAGGACCCCACTATCTTTATGCATATTAAGAAATTGCAAACATATACAACAGAGCCTGCAGAAATTATGATCTCATAATGTAAAGAAACATCACTTCGAAGCCCAAAGTCAAAATGACTCATGGAAATCTATAATGACTGCAGAGACTGGTTCTTAGAAAATTTCATAAGTCTTTGTACAAACCTGAGGTAAAACATGGGGTAAAGTGATGTGATCATCAAAGGTTCCAGCAAAGGAGCAGCATCTCAGAGCATTGTTTCTTTTTGTTTAACTAGGTCACTAAAAAAGTTCTTTTAAGTTGGAGGATTCTCCTTTCTTCTGAGCCCATGAATCCATTAGGAGCTAACAATTTGGGCAGGACTCTGTAGTTCTCCTGAAAATATTTTCTGAGGCCTGAAGATACATGAGCTTGAAAGAGGCAGGCAGGTTTACAAAGGTTGTGTGGGTAGGTACCACCAAGAAATTCTCTCAGTTTTGGGTTTATAGAAGCTGTGGCTGCAAGAAATGAAAGCAAATAGTGCTGCAGAAGGTTTCTGCTGTGCTGCTGTTTCTTTTGACATGGCTATTATTCTGCATCAACTTTCCAATGGTGCCTGTGTTTCACCCTAGCATGGTAGATGGATATACTTTGATCTATCAGTAAATTGAACCCAAGCTGGTTAAAGTATATGGTTTCTTTTCCATTATGGAGGAAAAAAAAAATCCACATTTTCTTCAGAAAGTAGAAAATCTCCCCAAAAAAAAAAAACCATTAAAAAAAAGGCAAAACACGTATAACACACTTCACATGTCGCTCTGTCATGAAGTGGCTGCAGCTCAGCCTTGGGTAAAACTGCATCACCAAACCCACACTTGCATTTAGAGATCCCAGGACACAGCCCTTCTCATCAATGGTTTGGTCTTACTCCAAGCAGCAGAAGTCATTCTGGAGATTTCCTTCCCTGAATCAGTGAAGAATGTCTCAGAATCACTAAGAAGAGCAGCTAGAAAATTGCTACAAGAGCTGAAAGTGTAATAAATCACACAGCTAAAACAAGGGGAAAATGTTTGCTTCCTCTTGCAAGACGTGACAAACGGGAAAACATGGTACTCTCAGAAAAGCAGGCTTTGTCCATTCCCACTTTGGCACTCACGGCCCTTCTCTGCTGAAAAGATGTGTCTCTGTTGCATAAACAGGGATTTTTAAGCTTCTGAAACAAATTGGTCTTGCAGCCCTCACTGCTTGTCATAATAACCAAAGAAGAATAATTCCTGAGAAAGGTACAAGTTAAATCTTTAAAAAGGAGAAGAAAAAGTTCCCTTTGTTGTAGGAAAACATCAGCCTGATGTGCAACTGAAAAAGTCAAGGCTAACAATGCTTATTGCCAAGCCACAAAAAAATGACTGAAATTGTGTTTTCTAGTTAATGTCTCCACAGATGTTTACTTTAGTTTTATAATAAATGAAAAATTAACACAAAAGCTATAATCCTCCAGTGCTAAATAAAGCATTTCATTGGCTGTCTAATGCATTCTGGTTCTGTTTAATGTAAATAAATGTATCAAAATTTATCTGTTGCCAACAGCAGCAACAACATACTAAGGAAAAGCTCATACTCTCTGTCACTTTACCAAGTCACTTTGCTGCTGCACTAGAATTACTGCTAATTAACAGAGGCATGACTGAGAAGAAAATTAGGCCTCATCTCTAATGTGGATCTAAACATATTGCTGGTGCTTAACATATAAGTGTAGTTAAGAGAAACTAATTTTCTTCCTCTATACAACCACTCTTACTAAATAGATCCCTCTAAATGTCAGGCTCCCTGACGAAGTAAACACAGTGTGAGTCATAAGCTTCTTTAAATGCAATGCCACCATACTGAAAAAACTGGAAAGGACTTTTAATTTTCCCTTTAATGACACTGAAGAGTGCATATCTGTGAGATGACCAAGTCTGACACCTGAGGCAGAAGCACAGATCCAGTTTCTTTTTTGTCTGTAAATCATCATCCATTCAGTACTTCTTATTCTACTATCTTGCCTTAGCTTTTTTTCTTCTAAAAATTCAATAAATCATATCATGAGATTTAATCATAGCTTTCTGTATGAGTTATGAAATAATCATTGTCTGTTACATTATTTCTCCTTGATAACTTTGTTGCATAGTAGAACTCCAATGTCCTTTGCTTCAAATAGCTAATTCTTTATTAACAGAGAAACAACAGCAGCAGTCCATAATAATTCCTTTCATTATGCTCTAACACCTCAGAAAGTCCTTGGTGTTTTTTTGGATTTTAAGACTCAGATACAGAAGAAGGAGATCTCTCATGAGAAACAACAAAAAAACCAAAAAAACAAAACAAAACAAACCCAAAAAAACCAAAGGAAAAACAAACAAACAAAAAAAGAGTCAGAGTCCTCGTAAAATAGGAACAGAAAACATTTATGACTGCAGTTTAAACCTGAAATTTAGTATCATGGGCTAGAAGAACTATTATCTTCCTCAGATCAAGTTCTAGAGCTGATCCAAAGCACAGTGGACTTCATGTCTGAACAGGAAAACCAGATTACCCCAGTGCTGCTGGCTCACCTCTGCCTTCCACAAGGACAAAGAGCTTCTCAGAGCTTGCCCCTCTCCCTGCTGGGATCCCACCACCTCTGAAACAGCCCAGAACAAGAGTGCTGGAGATGGCTGAGCCCAGCCACGCCACAAGCAGGTCAGCTGAGAGGAATAACCCACGGGGCAGTCAGCTCCAGCTCCTTCTGGCTCCTTGCATCTGCAGTCTGAGAGGGACAGAGCCGTGGCCCAAGCAGCTGCAAAACTCTGGATTTACACTTTGTGTGGGATGGCTGTGCATCATGCCAGACAATTATACTGACTGGTAAAGACAAGGCAGTGCACCTAGTGGAAGTGTTGCCTACAGAAAGGAAGGTAAAACAAGAACAGAGAACTAAAATTTATTTACATGCACTCTCTTAAAATTCATCCCAACTTTCAAGCCATTTACAGCTTTGCTAACATCTTATCTATCTCTCTAGCTTTGTTTCTGTGTTGTTTTGGGTCCTTTCTGTTGTTCCTCTAAGTGCCTGGTTTATGCTGGCTGATTCTGCTTTTATCAGTGCTATTCTTTTAGTTCTTTTTGTTCTCTCAGCTTTCCAATGTTCTGTGTATTTCTGACTAGTTGCCAGTGAACAACTATTCTGTGCAAGTCAGGTGTCTTATTACATAAGAATCCTCTGAAAAATAGTTGTGTTTGTTTCTCCAGTTATACCTGGGAAGCTCAAGCTATGCACAGTTCTGTTCTAGAGCAAAAGATAGGAAGCTTGAAACATCTATTTTGCCTGAAACAAAAAGAGTATTTAAGGAATCACCAAAATTAGCTGGTTTATGGAAATAGACAGTAACTCAGGTAGTTGTCTTGACCATACAAACTTTCTCCATTGCATCTCAAATGAAACACGACATATACTTTGGCACTCCACCACCACCTCAAAATTATTTTCTGTTACTGTAACTCCACTACCTTTAACTAAGGGAGCACTGATTCATCCTGCATGGGAGTGATGGAATGAGGATAAAATGTTCTCTAGATTTAGCAGAAGACATTGCTATAGATCTCATTTTGTGCTGACATCAGAAGCCAGCTGTGGTTACCCCTTGCTTGCCATCATGGTGTTAAAATACTTTGATGTTTGGTAATAAAAGACATAACTTACAGAGATGCTCTTAAAAAGCTGTTTAGTAAAGAGACTTGAAAGGTTTTACTGCACCAACTGAACAGCCTTGAAAGAATCAGGTGCCTGCTCATTTCACAGCTATCACGACACATATGGGGACTCAAATAAAAAGTGACCATGACATACAGCAACATGAAGTTCCAGAACTAAAATAAGGACTTGTGGAGTGCTCATGTTTCAAAATACAATTTTTGTCAGTCTTGCTAAAGAAATGCATATTTGCAAACTGTGGCCACACCATCTTTACATCCAATTTGCTAGAACAGCATTTTATCTGTGTACACTTTAATACTGGAAACAGATGGGGCTTCTGCTATGCTAAAAATGGAGCCGGTAGTTCAACTGTTGTCAGTAGAATTGGGTGCCAGCTCCACTGCTCTGTTTTGGGACTGCTTCTCTCTAAATTCAGCTACTAAGCAACTCCAGGCTCCCTCAGTGACAGTGTAGACAGAACTCTGAATACAGAAATTCAAGGGGAGCTGCATTCTCCTGGGACAGCCTGTCCCTTTCAGCTATCAAATGACAGTTGCTTGTTAGGGGAAATAACCAGCAGGAGGTATTTGAAATAACATTTTCTTACAAAGAAAACAAACAAATTAACAGACAAGGAGAGTGACAAGCCTAAAAGCTCATCTATTTGGGAACAGTAAAGAAAGTCAGTCAGAATTAGTGAAGGCTCTCAACACACAGGTGAGATACAAGGAGTGAGAAGCTATGAATTTATACCTGAACTTTAACAACTCTTGCAGCTGTGTTTGTTCATCTTTCTGCCACCCAGAAAATGGAAGATAATTTACCCCTTTTACACACTGTCCATCTCTCAGGATGTGAACACAGACAGCTGCCTCTGGTCTTTAAATTCCGCCTTACCCAGCAGTAACACCTGGCTAGAGTGCACACCTGCAGCTGTAAAGGGATCACACATTAAACTCCTGCGGCAGGAACCCTGCATTTTAATTGAAATTAAAATGTTATTTCCATTTAGCATAATTAACCTTCCTGGCAAGCTGACCAAAGGCTACTTTATTCTGAGTGTAGGTGCTCACAGAAGGACTAAATGCTTTTTAATTTAATCAGTATTAAGTGCCAGTGGAGGCTGAGGGTCTGCTGCTAACAAGCCCTCAGAAATCATCACATGCAAGTATTCATAAGGAAAAGCAGGCTGCATGTGCTAGCTTAACTCCCTCATTATCTGCTAAATTATGGTGTCCTATGAAAACATTTCACATTGTTTGACAGTTAACAAAGTTATGTAAGAACCAGATTTGTGAGACACCCTCATACTGATTTCTGCTTAAGTATTTAATTAAGTGTAAACCAGCCATGAAGCCCTGGACTTGACGATAAATAAAGGTTAAAGAAAGAAAAGTAAATATCAAATGGAAATTAAATGCAATAAAGGGGGGTTTTATTCATTGTGGTATTTTCCCAGGTTAAGCTTTTGTGAATTTCATAAATGGCATCATCTGTTAACTACTTAAGCTGGATAGCAGCCTCTACAGAATATCCTAACAAAATTCTTCAAAATTTTACCAGAACTATGAAAAATTGAGTGATACTGGAATGAAATGGAATTTTCTCCCACACATACTATCTGCATGCAGCCAGAGAAATGGACTTAGGTAGAGGTCACCAGTGCAGTTGGCATTTTTGTAAGCACATAAGTACTTTAGAAGCAATAGTATAATTGAAAAGTTTTCCTGGTGTTTTCTCAAGCCATATGAATACCACTGAAAAGTGCATCCTCTGAAAGACAGGCTCAGCTCTTCAAATCAGAGAGGCTTGGAAAGCCATCTGCTCAGCACACGCTTGTACTATGTATAACAGGCACCAAGATGTAGAAGCCTTTTTGAAATCTCAATTTCCCCACAGGGTGACTTGTCAAGCCCATGATGCCAGGACACACACCCTGGTGAAACCACCAGCTGCTCATGAGAAAATTGATGGCACAGAAGATACCCATAGTAAGTGGTTCAGAGTGTGCTGTCACTATTATGACTGCCTGGGGATTTTTTAACAAAACAGTTTTGTCTTGGAAGAAGTCTGCTTGTCAAAAGCCAAGCTACCCACTGCCACATGATCACCAGTTGAACAGCACTACAAGAGACATTTTCTTTGCTCTAGAATAGCTCACAGATAGTCCTGTGACATGAACCTCTACCTCAGATCTGAACAGGAAATTTTTTTCCTTGCTCTCCTGAGGTTCTTCCTTGATTTGCACCATGGTCTGTCACAGCACACTCCACGA
>VWZV01000729.1:327-22231 GCA_013397155.1 Irena cyanogastra
TAAACCTCCCAGACTGCTTTTTCCTCCTTCTGAAGAGGAGGAAAAAGTCCCACTTGACCTTTCAATGACTTATGCAACACTACTCTAGAATCTTTCCAGGGTCTGCATTCCCTCATTATATGATTTAGCAAACATGAAAGAAAAATCTTAAATATATATGTATGTTAAGATAAGGAGATCTTATTCAGATGTATATCTCAAGGTTTGCTTTTCTATCACCCTTGACTGCAAACTGAAAAACCAGCAGATTGAAATGTACTATGATACTAAACTAGCTACCTGTAGAGAGGCATGAACAAGACTAGCTGCTTGTAATAGACAGAGACCATTAAAAAGATGCTTCTAATTTTTAATTAAATAATAAAAGGAAATCCTGCTCCTTACATATGTATTTGTAATGTTCAGTACAATTCTCCAAACGCAGGATTGTGTGTTACCAAGATGGAACATGGAGATAGTTCAGAGCTATAGTCAAAATGAAAGAAAGTGATGGCACAATTCAATTACATCATGAAAGTTACTTAAACTTTGGACATGTTCAAGGGTAGGCATGTATGATTTGTCATTACTTAATTACTTCTAAGAGCTAGAAATTGTATACCTATAAATAGTAATATGATACAGTCCTTTTATACCAATAATTTATAAAAAAGTGTGTTGCGTTCCATGAACACAGACTGTGTTCTTGCAGTACTCAATGTGGAATGGTGGTAGATTTTGTCACCAAGGAAAACAAATAAAAATAATATGTGAAAGAGACACAGAGCCTTTTCACTGTAGTTAGTCTTGACACTCCAGGGGCTATAAAATGCTTTGCAAGATATAACTGTATCATATAAAAGTAACGGAATAGATCTTTAAAAAATAATAAAAAAAGACCATAAGAAACCACACAGAGAGGTGACTTGCACAGATTCTGATGATGAGATGCGACCAAAAACCAGTGCCAAGAGTGTGGAATCTGCCAGTTTGAAAAAAAAAAAAAAAGAGAAGATAAAAAATTAAACATGAATGAGTTTTAGGGAAAATCAGCTCAAATCTGAGTAAAAAGAGAGAACTTAGGGGAGAAAAGAGGTAAACAAGGGAACAAAAATCAGAACAAAACAATCTACCTTTCTTTTTACAAGGCTTCTCTGTCTATGTTGCCTTTAGTTTCTATCTTTATATCAAAATGTTTGTTATTTTTTATCAGCTTGAATAACTAACTCTACCAAGTTTCCACCCCTCCATCAATGTTTCAAATCAGTGGGTGTATTTTGTTCAAATATAAATGAGAACAGAATCCTCCCACCCTTGTTGAAGGAAAGCTGAGCAAAGAACCAAGCTCTGCTATTTCATCCTTCTTCATAGGCCCTGCTTAGTTATCCAAAACATACAGCTGACCTTACAGAGTATAGATTGGTTTGGGTTAGAAGGAAACTTTAGAGGTTGGCCCCCTTGCCATGACAGGGACAACTTCAACTAGATCTGGTTGCTCAGAGCGTTGTCCAACCTAAGCTCGAATATTTACAGTGATGGAGCATCTACCACCCTTCTAGGCAACCTGTTCCAGTGTTTCACCATCCTCACTGTGGTTCTGTCCTCTCTTTCACGGTTAAATGCCCTGATGCTTATACCTTGTAGGACAAAAGTGTAAGAATCACTCGGCTAAAACTACCTGCAAAAAGACATGTGAGTTCTGAGTGCTGCAATTTGATGTTTAGATTGTATCTCAAGTCCAAGCTAAAGAATGCCAAAATCTTCATCCAGCTGCTGAATTATAAGGTCATTAAATTCATACCTAAAGTTAACTCGAGTACATTTTTGCATCTTGACATGTCTGGAATAGCTGCACATGAGCCCAGCCTGATCCTGGTACTTTGGTTTGTTGCCTCCAGACAGCACCCAGACATCCATCCTCACTCCCTCTTCTTCACTCCCTTTTCCTAGAAGATAGAGAGAAAAATAGGTGAAAGAAAAGGTGAAAAATCTCAAGAATGAAGAGAATGACGGATAAATAAGAAAAGTAAATACTGCACATGCAACCAAATCAAAAAGAGAAATTCATCCACTGCTTCCTGTCATTAGCCAGATATCCAGCCATGCCTTGGAAAGCAGGGCCTCAACACATGCAACTGTTAGTTGGGAAGATAGATGTTGTACCTCTGAACGTTGTGCCTTTCTCCTCCTTTTTGTCAGATTTTACTTGTGAGCACAATGTCAAATAGTGTGGAGTACATTCTTAGTTGCTTTGGGCTGGCTATGTTCCCTCACAGCTTCTTGCCCACCCCCAGCCTGTTAACTAATGTGGCAAGTGAGGAGAGTTAGATTTGGTAATTTGAGACCTTTTTACAGGGACAGGCGAAACACTGCTGTGTTACCAATGTTGTTTAAGCCATAAATAAAAACCACAACATTATGTGGACTGCTGGGAATAAAATTATCATCATAACTTTATTCCAGCCAGACCCCAGTAGAAGGGTTTGAAACTGTGACCCAGAGTAACTCAGTCCACACACAAACTTCTACCTCATCTTGCAATGTTTTAAGCATGGCCAGAAATGATGATGAAGTGCAGCATTCAACACAGCAGCTTAGTCATGAGGAAGAATCTAATGTTTTAACAGTATGAAATAAAATAGGGCATCTTCAAATTCATGCTCTAATTACCCAGTGCAACTGGAATGGTGTAGGGCAATTTTTTAAATATGCTCTCTGCTTTGGTCCAATTGTTTAGACTGCCAAGCTCCTTCTCTGTCCTGTGCACAGTAACCTACAGCCTGACACTTTTATGAGGATATATGGCCTTTATTCAGCAGCAGAGAAAAAAACTGAGTCTGTGTCTCCTGTTTTGTGTGTATGCTAGAAGGTACTGTTCTGGCTTGCTTATGAAACATGCATTGAATTGACAATGGATGGTAAAAATCAAATTCCAGAACGTTAATTTTAACCAGGGAAAAAACCCTAAAATGGTGCGTAGAAATATGTGATACGTGGAAGCTCTATTCTTAATTTTAGTTTTTGTCTCTTTAGTTTTACACAGTGTATTTTGTTGGGGTTCAGATGAAAGGAGAATGGAAGGTTTCTTTGAAAGATAATTTGTATTTCCATTCTTTCCATCATCCTCAAGTGAAAAAACCCCAACAAACCCAAAAAAACAACAGCCTCCAGTTTCTTTTATAAGATTACAGATATAAAATCACCATTTTTCAAAGGCATTTTATTCAGGTGTTTTTGTTATTTTTTAAGCCAAATTGACTGCTTCATTCAGATTTGAAAAAAGAATGATGAGAATGAACTGATTTGAAATATTATCTAAAGATTAGAAGCGAAAGGAACATTATTCACATAATACTGCATGAACATGGCACTGAAAGCTCTTTATATTTGGCTGTCTCCTATTCTTAGCATCTGTATGTACCCTAACTTAGTCATTAAAACGTACTAAATTACATTAAAATATGAAAGATGGAAAGTGAAAACTAGATGTAAGCATTTTTATTGGTACAGTTGAGTTTATTTTATAAAAACAAAAATTTTAGAAATTTAGAATTCATTAATAAGACAATAAAGTTCTGAAAAGGAAAAATTGACAAAGTAAGCTTTTAAACTCGTTTGACAGCTTATATTAACATGTATATGAACCTCAGTATTGGCAAAACATTTTGATTCAAATAAAGCAATGTTATCCTCAATAACTTCTCTGTGTTTTGAAATCCATAAGAATCATCATGGATTATGGAAATTATTTCCTGACTGGTCCTAATAAGTTTGCAATATATATCCCACTTTTCAGAAAAAGAAACTTTAGAATTGCATATGCACACGACATATGTGGAAAGCCAAATACATTGAATAAGTAACCTGTTTTGAACAAAGAGGATGTTTTCATCCTGATAGATAGAAGTACTAGAAATGCAATTTGATCATGGAGAAAAAAAAGTAAAGAAGAGAGTTTCTTATATATTTCATGTTGTGCTTCTTGCAACAATAGTGAATACTACAAAAATATTCATATAATTATGACATTCTGCTTGCCAAAATTACACAAATGTATAGTCACACTCAAATTTGTATGTCTATTTACTATACTTGTACATGCTTCTGTGAAAATTCTGCATACAAATTAGACATACAGGTATATTCACCATTCTGAAAATCTATTCTCAGCTGCTATTGTATAAAATTAGACTGTTAGATTGCAAAAAATACCACTATGTACAGCCTGCAATGACAAAATTAGAAACATCTGATTCTGGCAGCTGCTAGTCACTGTATTTAAATGCTGAGGTTAATTCCTTTTTTTTTCCATGAGGCAACATGCATTTCAGGCTGCTTGAACAAAGATTTCAATACTGTATTTATTTACTGTTTGCCAAAATAGCATTTTCTTTTAAACGTGAATTTCAGTATCTTGGAAATGGTAATTATGACTAGTTCTTGAAAAAGTAGTGCTGAAAAAAAATAGCAGTGCTGAAAACAATTAACTCTCTCTCCTCTGACCTCCCTCTTGGTAAACTCGATCACCATCCAGTTGTGGTGGAATTAGCTGTGCCCGCAAGCCTGCAGATGACTTTAGGGGGAATCACAGGGTACTGTGGTTGGAGCTGCTGTTTTCTTAGAACCTGACCTATCACTTCCGGTGAAGTGCCACCTCCCACGCAGCAATCCTGGCTTGATTGCACAGCTGGGCAGGGTGCAGCCTTCTAGAGCACTTGTGTTAGGAAAACTACAACTCCTTCAACCCCCTGCTCAGACCACTGCCTGGTAATACATCACAACCCCTGCTAACCTCTGTGTTTACCAGATTGGTTTAAATATGTTCTCCTTACAGCTAGTTCAATTCCCGTGGATAAAGAGCTCTAGTTCAGGCGCAGACCTCAGGTAGCAGCAAATCTTTTCACTGGCACTCTGGCAGGGTAGGATGAGAATAAAAACTGCCATAGTCATAGCAGCATTTCAGGTGAAATGGGGTCTGGATAAAATCAAACCTGCTGTCTTCTGTAAAGCAGACATTTTGGTGTATGAATGTATGGTATGGGCAAAAAGCTAAAGGAAAAAACCTCACTATATTTTTACTTGCAATTCCATTTGTGGTAACTTATGATAATATTATGAATAGAATAATGACATGGCTAAATGTAATGGCATCTTACTAAGGGCTAGCACAATCCATCTTAACAGTTTGAAGAAATTGTTGTAATGTCTCATGTCAAAAAAGCACTGAAGTGTATCAGTGAGCAACTAATCCTGGCTCAGCCTGACAGACTTCAGAATATTATGGCAGGAAATATGAAGTTTAACAAGCGGTATGCCTTTTTTCTTTCTATATTTAATTCTTAATAAGAAAAGCTATAATGGTGGGAAGAGCAGAGCAAATTAGGAAAGAGTAGTAATTATTGGTTCTACAACACTTGAGAACTGAGAATCTATACAAATTGTTTTACATGAGATGCTAAATGGTTTGCTTTTAAAAAATCTATGTGATATAATACTTACACTACTATTTCTGCCTTAATATGCAGTTTCCATATGTTGTCTTCCATTTGCATTTGCTGCCTTGTGCTATAAGAAAGGCAAAAAAGGGATGGATAAGGTTACTATTTTTACGTAAAACATCTGAATGTATCTAAACACCAGAACGGGCTGCCCAGGGAAGTGTTTCTGTCACCGTCTCAGAGGAATTTAAAAGATGTGTAGATATAACATCTAGGGACATAGTTTAATGGGGGACTAGGTAGAGTTGGGCTAATGATTGGACTTGATGAGCTTAAAGGTCTTCTCCAACCTAAACAGATCTTATTCTGATTCTTCCAGCCTCCTATTCTCTGAAATCTGTGTTACATTTTTGGCAGACACTTAATTCTGTATAAAGATTTTTTTGCTCTGACTCAGCCATAACATCAACTAATCCGACTGGTACATCCTTGCCAACATAATGGACTTTTGGGTCTGGAAATATGACCTAGTGCCAACCCAGTTTCATTTCTTGTAGGGAAGCAAGTAATTACACCAATATCGGTATTTACCATATGTAAGAGACGGTACGAAAATCCCTCATTTTTGCCTCATGATCGTTGCAAAGACCCTAAAAACCCTAAAACTCTCAAAAGGACTTTGCACAGAAGTTCTGGCCTGGTCGAGGTGGATGCTTGCCAAGTGATTGTTTGCAGCTGTGTTGCTGTGCTGCCATGGTACACTGCCTCGAGCAGGTACACTGCCTCGAGCAGGGCTGGGCAAGGGGCAGCTTGTCCCCACCTCTTGGCCAAAAGAACTTTCTGGGGTAACTTTGGTGATCCCCCATGGAAAATCCCTTATCTTCCTCACAACCACCGTGACAGACAGCGATTGAAGCCCCCTCCCGAGGACTGAGACTGAGATCCCTATAACTCTAACACAGGGCAGGGGGAGGCACTGTTGGAAGCAAGATGTTTCCTGCAGGTTTGTTGCCTGGACCAAAGAATATATAATATCTCTTGCTTACTGTAAAGATCACGAATTGTTTGTACCTGCTCAGAACTGGTACTGATGGTACTGACAAGGAAATCAGTGCTAGCCACTGTGGTCTATTTGTAGTACCTGTCTCTTACAGCAACTGTCATTACACCAAAGTGGTCGCAAATCTCCTCTGATTCTGGCCCCATGCCTCTCGCTTTCCAAAGGACTATAAAAGTACCCCCCAAACTCACCTTCCCTCGAGATCTCCCCAACAGACAGAAGACGCTACATTGGTCGACAGCTGCGAGGACTTCGGTGTTGGTAGCTATTATCCCTCTATTTTCTCTCTATACTTTGTTTCCTTCCCTCTCCCCTCTATCACATAACATTGATGATTGTTTCCAATAAAGTGCATTGCTGTGATTGCACTGAGTCCCCTTGCATTGCCTTTCACGCTCTTAGATCAATAAACGAACCACCACGAGTCCCGCTTTGCGGATTGTGACACCATATCAGGAGGATTCTAACTTGCTCTTTGTTTTTCTGCATACTTTTGTACCTATCTGATTTAATAAAATCACAAAAGAGTAAGTGGCCAGATGGCAACAAAAAGTAAGACTGTACAGCACTGGAAATGGCATAGTGTCTTTGCATAGACATGGGCAAGCACCCAAACCAAAGACAATCCAGTGGAATTGTTGTCCCTCCACATCTTTTTGGGAGGCAACAGGAGAATTAGCTGTTTTGTTGAAGATTGCTCTAAGCTTTTATAGCAGGATGCTGAATTGCCCTAGAAGGGAAAAATAGTCCTCTTACATCACCTTATAGGAACCCGCAGTTTGGCTTGTAGGCAAAATTATGCAAAAATTTCAAACAAAGTCTACTAATTGGTACCAAATGTTACTCTATCCTGGGGCAAGTTCTAATATTTGCTGGTCTTTGTTTTCAGATGAATCTCTTGTGATACTATAACCTCAGGGGTTTGAAGCAGTCATATTTCATGCAGCTTTAGACTTCAGTGCTTGAACTACTTTGATTTTTAGACAATAAAGAATAATACACCAAATCATCAATAATAGCAAGTCTCTGAAAGGGAAAAGAAGACAAGGGGCAGATAGATGGCATAAACATTGAAAGTAGAACTGTTATGGCCAGATTTTTCTGAAAATAATTATTTGCAGAGGGTTTCTGTTTTTTTGAGTTTTGGTGTTATACTTTTGGTTTGGTTTGGTTTGTTATTTTTTTAAATAAACATGCCTCTATGTCTAGGTTTCTTGCCCACCACTTTGTGCAAAAAGTGCAGAAAAAATAGATAAATTAATCAGATTAGTATTATAGTATATTTAGTATACTAAGGATCTTAGTATACAGATTCACTAAGAAAAGTGTAGGGTGAATGTTTCTTACACCATAAAGAATTTTTGTCTCCTTTTCAGTATTCTGCGTAATTTCATTTGAGTTGTTCTCTATGGTCTTTGTCTAGCATTATGTCCCCATACAGGTTTTGGCAGGTTGAAGTGTTTGGTTATAAACGGTGTTGGTGTGCTTCACTATAAGAAAGGTTCCCCATTTCAGTTCAGCTGACTCTTAGATTATTAACATTTTTGCAGAGATAAATGGAAAGGACCTATTTACTCATCAGAACTGAGGGGGACCACATACACTGTGGTTTGCACTGTCTGTATTTTGTGCTGGGGTTATTTTCAATTTGGCAAGAATCCCACCTCTGAAATTTCTGGAACTGACACATAGCACACCTGGGAAAAGTTAAACATTAATTTGAGTTCTAATGAAGAATAACAGAACCTTAATAGAACCTTAGTAGACAGAACAGAGACTTTGTCTATACTAACACTGTCTTTTAATTCTCACAATATAATCATAGTAAATAGTACATTAAAACTGTTTTAGAGTGATGAATCCACTACTTCCTTCAAATAAAGATGAGCTGTAAGAAACATAAGAAATACAGGTCATCAAAAAGGAACACTACTGTGCTCCTTTTGTTTTGAAGACCTGATCTTTAAAATAAACCACCTATCCTTCATCTCTTCACAGATTAACTTCAGGGCAGGCTCTCACAGCATCTCATCTAACCCGAACAAGGCGCTCTCCATAAATCCAAGGCCATAATTTTTCTGCATGTCCTCTTCATACCTCTTGGTCAATGCAGACAAAGCTTCTGTCAGTTTTCGTATCATGTTTACAAATCCAGGTCCAGGGTTGTTAAAGTCTCCCCAGAAGAACTAAGACCCACAGAGGAGCTGTTTCAGGGTACTTGTAAAGTTTTTGCTCAATTCATCTTATTATAATCAAACAATAAAAAAACCCTACCCAAAGATATTATAAATCTCCCTTCGTATCATTCAGTGACGAAGCACCACTAAGGAAATTACTGTCAACAATAAAAATATATCCTGAAGATGTGGCAATTTAAGTTGGACAGGTATTAAAGTGTGTGTGTGTGTGTGTGTGTGTGTGTGTGTGCGTGCATGCATGTATGTGTATGTGTGTCTACGTATATGTGCCTGTATGTGTATATATATATATGTCCACATGAGTAACCAATATTTTGTGGAAGACCTGAAACATACTCAGCAATGATCTGAACAATGCTGAATGACTCAATGACTTCCACGGAACTGCAAACTGGCTCTGAAAATAGCCTCTATTCTGTCAAAGGGACGTCTGTAGCCAGCGATTTCCAGTTCAGAGGTGCTACAGGCAAAGGATCACTAATTTCAAATTACTATGCTACAACTCAGAACCTACTCCGCATTCAAGTTTATTCTACTCTTGCATCTTTGCATGTGAAGCGACCTCTAGGAAAGATTTTACTGAAAAAAAGTGTAGAAATCCACACATACAATACATCAGGATAGTTTAAAAGAATAAAACATCACTCTTGCAGAGCGATGCTTCCAGCAGATAAACTCATTGCTGCTTACATTCTTGCTCCTGTAGACTTGGTGAACTACTCCCAGTACCTGCAGAGAATATTTTCCTCACCTTCAGGAGCTTTTGAAATCTAGAGAGCAAGGACATTGATGGATGAGGGTCTTTCAGAGGCTTGACATTCAGTTTGTGAGAAGTGGATAACGCAAGCTGCAAGGAAGGGCGCAAGAAGAATTTCCTAGTTACAGTGCCAAAAGTTGTTTCAGAGTCAGAATGTGCATTCCAGAGTCCTAACCAGGGATGAGAGCAGAAAATAATTGAAATGTGACCTTGTCAGTTTTACCTGATGCATCTTTCTGGTCAAAAGACGTAAAAAGTAGTCTTTCATAAATTAATTTCTTCTGCTTTCTTTGACAATTGTTATACAGAGGTTCAGTTTTAGAGCAAAATTGTGGTCATAATCTAGATAGACCTAGATTTACATAATTTGTTTCATTCTAATGCTGTGTTTTTTTCAGACAATAAGGAGCTTGTTAAACTTTCATCTTTAGAAGCAAAATGTTTCCAGAAAGGTTAAGGGAAATGCTTTTTTGCTTCAGTTCTTATCTGGAGACTAAAATAGGTTAAAGGTGACATTTGTAATCAGAATTTTTGCGAAGAACCTGCTTGCTCTTGTAACAAAAAAAAAAAAAAATCATGTTATGTCAGCCAGAGTAACATGTACCATAGCTTTATGCATAGAAATTAGCCAGTTTCAGAGAGATATTGTGATATGAGGAACACTTGCATGAGTTCTGCCCAAAGTGAATACTTAAATATATTTTTGACTAGAAAGTGGTGGCTATGTCCAGTACAAAAGAAAGTACAGGAGAATGCAGTTAATATCAGAAACTGAATTTTTCAGGCACTGTCATAGAGTGTTAGAATGCTAGAATGCTAGAATAGTTTCAGTTGGAAGGGAACTTTAAAGGTCACGTGGTCCACCCTCCCTTACAATGAGCAGGGTACTTTTCAACCAGACCAAGCTGCTCAGAGCCCTGCCCAATTTGGGCTTGAATGTTTCCAAGGATGGGAATCTACAACTTCTCTGGGCAGCCTGTTCCTGTGCATTATAATACATATAATAAAAAAATTCTTCCTTATATCTAGGCTGAATGCACTGATCTAACACTTTAGAACCATTACACTTTGTTGTATTACTACTGACACCACTGCCATGTTTGTCCTCATTTTTCTTATAGGCCTCCTTTAGGTACCAGAACTCTGCTGTAAGACCTCCCCAGAGAATTCTCTTCTCCAAGGTCCCCCTCAAATCCTCTTCATGGCCTCCTCTGGGCTCACTCCGAGAGGTTCATGTCCTTCCTTATTTGAGAGCACCAGAGCTGGATGCAACACTCCAGCTGAGATCTCACCAGAGTGGACCAGAGGAGGAGAATCATCTGTCTCATGACACTGCTTTGGATGCAGCCCAGGATACATTTGGCTTTCTGGACTGGGAATGCACATTGAGGGTCACGTCCAGCCTCATGCCCCAGCACCCTCAAGTCCTTCTTCCTAGGGTTGCCTTGATCTGACAGCCTGTGCTGTCACCAGTGGTTGCCATAGGCCAGGTGAAGCACCTTACACTTGGTCTTGTAAAACCTCATGGACTTAAGTCTCAAACTTTTCCAGTCCCTCTGGATGACATCTGACCCCTGAGACATGACAACCACACCACTTAGCTTGGTATCTTCTGCAAGCTTCCTAAGTGTGCACACAATTCTGCTGTCTGACTCATCAATCAAGATATCACATAGTATGGGGTCCCATACTCACTGGTCTCCATCTGGGCTTTCAGCCATTAAGCACTGCCCTCCTTTCTGCTTCACTGCAATTTGCACCTATAACAAAGCCTGCGAGGCTAGATGTATAAGTCAGATGTTGGATATAATTTATACCATTTGCATGTTTTCCCTACTCAAATATTGTATGTCAACAAAAGAGAATGAGTTTGGATTTGGCTTCGTGGGAACAAAAAAAAACCCCAAACCCAACAACAACAACAAAAGGACTGTTTACATAGTACTTTTAAAGGCAGATTGCAGGAGCTAATAAAATATCAGGAGCAAATAAGAAGGGTGATTGCCTTGTAGAAAAGGAACATATAAAACTTACCTTGATCTTGGCAGGAACATAATTCTACATGGATATCAACAAGTTCCATATGTTAAGTTATATTTCAGATCAGATCTGACCATATTTGTTTTTTTTTTTACTTCAACATGCTAAGCAGTTCCAGGATTTTTGGTCATTTGTTTACAAACCATAAGCTGAAAATAATGCTCTTTTAAAATGTCTTTTTGAAAGCCATGTTCAATAGTTGTAAAGTGTATAGTAAATAGGAAATAATTATTATTCTTTAAAGAATGGGGCTGCTAAGTAATGAGATAGGGAGCTTGTACCACCTTGACAAGTCATCCTTAACCATGTTAATTAATAGGGAGAATACTGTGCCCATACAGATGAGAGATTCTGATATCCTAATGCTGAGAAGAAAGCACCATCTTAAGAAGTGAACTTTTCATCTCTATATATGTATGCTGAGTCTTAAGTGATATAAGGGCAAGATCCTGATAGTTATTAATCTTTGATCCAGGTAGAACCATAACATAAAACTATGAATTTAAAAACAGATTTAACCAAAGAACAACTATGCACATAGAATAATAACAAACTTTTAAATGCTTTTCCTCAAAAAAAGCTTCTTAAAAGCATGGTTTTTTTCCCCTGAAAGCTTGAGATTACCTTTATCTATCTACTTGCTTCCTTTGTAAATTTCAAACAGCAGCAAAGATGGTTCTTTGCTTTTGCCACTTATCTAGTGAAGAGTACTGCAGCACAGAGAAATATATTCAAGACTGTTTTCATCTTAAATAATGTTCTCTAGTAGACTGAACTTCTTTGGATATATTTTCAAAGAACACTCCTCCAGAGATTCTCTCTGAAGGCAGGAATTTCAAGAGTGACTGAGAAACCTGTGAAGGCTGGGCTGTTCACATCTTTCTATCAACCAACAAGATAACTGGTGAAACCCAAAGATCAGAGATCTGTCATGAGAACAGGTGTGAAAGTTTTACTGTATGGCAAGGAGAAAAATGGAAGAGATAATCAACACAAATCAGATCTCTGATGTTCTTTGGCAGAACAGTCAGACATGGATCCTTCTGCAGCCCATCATTTGTTCTCAACCCCATGCCTCAAGCATGGGCCTTTCACGCATGCATAAACGCCCATGTGCAGCCTTCCCTGCCCCAAAATATTCAGTGATTCTCATTCTATGCAGGTATTTATATAGATACATACATTCTAGACAGAGACATACATGAGCACAGGTTTATCACTTGTTTTGAAGGAAAAAAACCACTCAGGTAAATGGGCCCAAAAGCAAATTTTATGTGTGGGTTTCAAAGTTCAGACCTAAATTTAGAGTCAAGTGATCTATTAGATTCACTTTCCTTTTTTGTAACATTTCAAAGATGAACTCCTTTTAAGGAAAAGGTACCATCTTTTTGCTGTTAAGTAACTGTAGATCCATATATTGGAAAATTAGTTATGTATTAAGAAATGGGAACTTGTTTGGTATCCCCAAAATAGCAGTGAATCTCCAACTGCTTTCAGGCTGCCATCTTATTCAGCAAATTTTCTTTTGGTTTCTCTGTAATTTAAATGGTGAAGTACAGCAGTAGAATGTTTTCCAAACACTTGATCTCAGCTTGCATCAGAAAATGAGTGGTGAAATTAAAATTTGTTGGCATAGTCAGAGGAAGAGCTGGTTTCCATTCTTCCTGCCAGAAAGGGATATTGTTGAGGTAGGGAGTTGCTAAACACACTGGTGTGCCTGTATGGGTGTTGGGCTGACCTGTGAGGCAGAAAAATTGTGAGACGGCTTAGTGCAGGTAGCCTTTTACTCCTGTTTCTGTTTGCCTGGAAACTTGGTGGCAGTCCTTCCACTCACTGATAAACTCTGCAATCCTGGAGTGCAAGAGGCCTCTCTGCAGCCTCCCAGGCTTGGAGGAGGTGTTTCTTTGTGTACTGCCTGCTTCCTTGCCCACTTCCTGTACAAAACTGATGGACCCTCCTGAACTGATACCATGTATTTGGCTCTTTGTCTTGGCTATGAAGAGGAAGGAGCCATGACTTGTGCTTCAGCTAGTGTGTTTTGTGGGCTAGAAGTCTAAGCTGTGCTTTTCCAGCTTGTCTGATAGTAAATGCTGGGCAACCAAAAAGACTTTTGTCCTCTGACTCTCACTTTAGCTGTTGAGCTCTGCATCTGACAGAACAAGCACTGAAGCAAGCTCAACAGTAAGGATGTAGCCACACAGGTTTTGATACAGTGCTTGTGCCTGACTTATGTTGTTTAGCTGATTGAAGAAACACTCTGGGTTGCATGACAGAATCGTGGTCTGACTATTGCTGCATAACATATCTCTGCTAGGAGATTGACAGACGCCTCCTTAGTATGGCAGAATTGGCTTTACAGATTGTTGATCGTGCTCCCTGGGCCAGAGTGCAAGAAGCATTGTTCTATCTCACCAGTCAGTAGCCTTTATTGTAATTCTTGTTTTTTCTCTTGTGCCTGTACAACTCCAGCTGACATATGTGGGGTCTACATGCTAAATCCTGCTCCCTAGTATCAGTCTATGAAGCTAGAGATATTTTTATTTACTTATAATTAAAAAGAATCATTGCAGTGTTTTAAGACTTTTGTTCTGTATGCTGTTATTTCTAGGTATGTGAGTGATAGCTACATGGAAAACATCACTGTTTTTGCCTATGCTCAAAGCAAATACTGACTGATGTAGATTAGTTCCATTTTTATATATTTCAGTCTGTATCTTCACATGAGTAGAACTGGCTCGTGTTTAAAGGACTGGTTTGAGAATCAGAGTTTAAATATCAAATTCAGCCTCGTATTTACTGTGTAATCTTAAGCAATTTGCACAGTAAGTTGCAGAATCAGCAGATGTAGAAGACCTGAACTTTGAATTATCTTGTTTCCATCGTGAAGGTCTGGAGTGCTAAAACTCTCTGTAGAATAATGTCAAGTATATTAGACACACTCTAACAGATTTTAAAATAACCTGCTGAGCAAATCCAGTCCTGTTGGCACTTTTCTGACTGGAGACAGCCAACAGGAAAAGTGTGGAGCAAGGGGGTGTTATAGATCTTTGTCTGTTACACATCAAGAATCTGAAATGCTTTCCATGTTCAAACTTGCTTTCAAAAACCACAGGTCTGAAAAGAGGGGATATGTTCTTTTATGTTATATGATAGGCTTGCATTACACAGCTCAGGAAATCAGTTGTGTTCCAGATATGGGATTTAAAACCTCTCTAGAGAGAGTTCCATTGGCCAGGATGCTGTCCACATCACTCACTGAAGCGATGCAACTGTGCTCAAAGTGCAAAAGGGGGACTTTTTGTGAAAGAGGGACCTGGCTTCCAGTGAAAGATGAAATTTATGTGTTTGTATCCGATCGCTGTTTTGCAACTGATCTTATATTACCTTTAAACGCTGTGCTTTTCACTATTAGAAACTAAGCATCATCAATGCTTCCCATTGCTACCCTTTCACTAACCTGCTTCTGAAGCAAGACATATCTGGATGGTAAGGGATTTGTCCCTGACATGCCAAGGTGCAGCAAATACAGATTTGAGCATCATAGCTCATTTATGAGTAAGGATGATTCTTGACTGTGAAATAAATTCAGAACTGTCCTCACCCGTGAGACATGTTTCTAGGCAGTCCTGCGGATTAGATAAATATGCTGTGGAGATTTCAATGTTGAAAAGAAAGACATTGCTCAAATTAAATAGCTGAAAAAACTTTGAGGATTATATGGCTTCTAGGTGTTTAATTGCTGCCAAAATTGTTCTTTCAAATTCTCAGCTACCTGATGGATATTGTTCTTTCGATTGTGAATAACAAAAAAGCATAGAATATGAAGATAAATACATCTATGATTAAAATACATCTTTTAAAACTTGTACTTCATATGCAGAAAAATTTGTGTTCAAGATCACTTTTTGGCTTTAGACAATGATTTATTCATTGTAGTGACATCAGTGAAAATATAACCTCACTGGGTAAAGATGTCATCATTTTAATGTCATCACTGTCATCATTAATAATAACAACAATAAAGTGTTACTACATTAGCGGAACTCTATATTTCATTTACATTAAAATAGCTAATAAAATTCAAAATCCCTGATTTTATTGCAGTCTGCCTTGCTAATGCTTCTACACTATGTATACAAAGCAGATATTGTACTATTTGTTACTTATTAGATCCAAAGAGGAATTTGCATTTTTCAAGAGCAAACCTCAAAGCACCGTATATAATTAGCTCACTGTAATTGATTTTGAAATATATTGAAAACATAAACCCTTCACCTTGTGTTCAGTTGATAGTCTTTTGCCCTGAATGATGTTTGCTGGTACTGGCAGCTGCCCAAGTACATTTGCATTCACTGTGGCATCAGTTAGTGTGGTATACTTTATAATATTAATCTCTTTTGCACTATATGCAGCAATAAAAACAGAATAACAAGAATGTTGTTATATATAACCATATCACTAACCAAGCTGAGCAATAGTATAACCAAGATGGGTATTTTATTTGTTCAGTTTGAATTTTATGGATTTGAAGTGCCTCCTCAGTCAGTTTGCAGCTGACCGCATGTTGGACAGGACTGTTGATGTGCTGGAGGGTAGGAAGGCTCTGCAGATGGATCTGGACAGGCTGGATTGATGGGCTGAGACCATTTAGATGAGGTTCAACAAAGCCAGTGTCAGGTCCTGTCCCTAGGTCACAACAACCCCAGCCAGCTCTACAGGCTGGGAGCAGAGTGGCAGGAAAGTTGCTTTGCATAAAAACACCAGGGGGTTCTGGTCAACAGCAGCTGAGCATGAGCCAGCTGTGCCCAGATGGCCAGGAAGGCCAATGGCATTTTGGCCTGTATCAGCAATAGTGTGGCCAGCAGGACCAGGGCAGTGATTGTCCCCCTGAACTCGGCACCGGTGAGGCCACACCTTGAGTGCTGTGTCCAGCTCTGGAAGAGAAAGACATTGAGGTGCAGAAGTGAGTCCAGAGAAGGGCAATGGAGCTGGAAAAGAGTCTAGAGGGTAAATCGTATGAGGAGCAGCTGAGGAAGCTGGGGGTGTTTGGCCTGGAGAAAAGGAGGCTCAGGGAAGACCCTATCACTCTCTCTAATCGCCTGAAAGGAGGGTGTAGCCAGGTGGGGGTCAGTCTCTTCTCACAAGCAACCAATGACAGTCTAAAAAAGGACACAGTCTAAAACTGGGCTGGGGAGGTTCATATTGGACTGCAGGAATATTTTTTCACAGAAAGAGTGATTGGACATTGGAATGGGTTGCCCAGCGAGGTGGTTGAGTTGCTGTCTCTGAAGGTGTTTAAGGAAAAACTGGATATGGCACTTAGTACCATGGTCTGTTTGACAAGGTGGTGTTTGGTCAAAGGTTAGACCTGATGATCTCAGAGGTCTTTTCTTGTTTAATTGATTCTGTTATCTCTGACAATGGGCTCAGCTGTAGCAGACTTCAAAATTAAATTCCTTTTGGGTCATTTAGACCTTCACCATTCTTTTCTCATGTTCTTTTGCTCAAGTGCTGGTGTAACTGACAGGAAATGGAATGACCTTTGAAGCAGTACAGCCACAGTGTTAGTGATATTACAGCAATCTTCTGATTCATTCGAAGAGTAGTAAGTTGCTGACTTCAACAGCAATTACTCTCTTCTAAAAAAAAGAAAACTTTACATTTCCCTTCTTTAATATTTTGGCTTTTAATATATATTTAAAATGCAATGGTTTATTTATAAGAAGGTCTTAGGGAGCTCAAGGGTGTCTCAAAAGACCACCAGAAATATAGAAGTTCTAAGTAGTAAAACCAAAACAGAATTAACATTTTTTCTCAGGTACACTGAGTCAGATCCTGTTAATGAAGTTTTGATGAATCAAAACAAATAAATAAAACACACTAATACATAAAACCACAAAATCATATACCATCAAGGAGCCTGGGTTTCCTTTTTTCAGTTTCATTTATTAATTACAGTATGGACTGCCATATGAGCAAAACAATTTTTGAAATACATAGATATGTAAAAACATAACTTCGTTGCTATTCTAGAGCTGTGGAAAGTCAATCAGAACCTAAGTTGCCAATATCCAGAGGGAGAGGTTAGAATGTTCCTGAGCTGTTTAGAATTTGTGGGTTGAGGCACCCACATAAAAGTTACTCTCTCTGCTGACAAACACTGTATTGTGTTTTTTCACATTTTGAAGTAATATTTTTAGACCAATGGCTTATTTGTTTTTTCCCCAAAGAAAAGCTAAATATGGAACGACAAAAGCAAGAGGGAAAGATAGGACTACTTCAATTTTCCTGGAAATGCTAGAAACAATCTATAGGAGAGAAAAGACCAAGCTTTCAAGAAATTTTTTCTTCAATTGTATTACTAAATCCAAGTGCCAGCTGAAAAGCCTTTTATTCTGACAAACTGAAAAAGTCATGAACTGATTACAGTGAATACTTTCACCTTAAATAGCAACATTATCTTGAAAAGTAAGTTTTTCCTACTTGTCACATAATGACTTGTCATTTTAAGACCCATAGGCTTAATTCATGGATCAGACCTACCTTGGATGTGAATACCTGATATTTAACAAAAGTCTTGGTTATTATTGGAGAGAAGTTGTCTAGTGGTCTTTTAGAGTTTGTTTGGAGTGCAAATAGGTGTTGCTACTTATGCAGACTATTACCCTGTCATCTTTTTTCCATGGATAATAAACAGTATCTTAAATGAAGAGCCTAGATTAAAGAATGATATTCCCTCCTGGGTGGCAGAATCAGCATTGTTCTGTTTTGCGCAGTCCTACAAAATTTATAATTTTCATAGAAGCCAACATTTCTGAGGTACTTGAGAAAGGAAAATCTGGTATTTATTCATGTTTTCTGGATGCTATTAGGAATTCAACTGGATCTAAGTTTGACGAGCATGAAGTAAAATTTGCATACCTGGTCTGTAAATTACCTAAATATGTACATTCAATTCTCAGTAATTTTGCAAGTCTGACATTTTTTTCCCTCATACTGAGATGCTTGCTACAACTGAAGAACCTAAGAGGGTCATTGCTCCAAAGGTCAAGTCACTCAACATGTAATATTTAGTTCTCTGCAAAACTTGGAGTAGCAGAAGTAGAGAAGATGAATAGCAAAAGGTCTTGGGCTTGTATTGGAAATGTTTAAAAAGTTTGTGTTTCTTTTCTCCATTGTTTGGAATAGTCCACATACTGATTTACTATTAAAAAATCTGTGGGTCATTAGTAGACAAGGGACAGAATTACTACACCAGTGTGGAAGATAAAATATGTTTAAGGAAACAGTGTTCTTCTTCCTAGACTCCCAGCATATCAGCGTTTTTTCGGGTTAGGCAGTTCTAGAATTCAATTAGAATATTTATGGGCCTCCAGAGTTAGTAGCTCAATTACTTTTTATTTCAGAAAGGATTTGTAAAAATACTTTTCCTGCTTAAAAGGGAAATGTTGAAATATTATAGGAAAGACTGGCTTTGATTTTGTTTTTCAAACACATTGAAAATGTGGTTTTTGAAAATGTGGATTCTGAAAATGTGGTTTTTTTGGAGGGGGTATTTTTTTCTTTTTTTATTCTTAATTAATTCTCTCTGATTCTGAAATTCAGTAGATGTTTGCAAGTTACTCAGATAACATTTAGTCTCCTCAGTAGCTGGTAGACACTCTATGTCCATGTTGTATGTAAATTAATTAGCACTTCTGAATGTCAGCCCCTCTGACAAAGTTAGTTTTTCTGTCTAATATGAGAGATATACCTTGTTTTTACACAACAAGAATTGCCTCCTTCCTTGAGCATGATCTAATACGGCAGGTATATGCTTCTCTAGTTATTTAAAGTTGAGATGGCACAAAAGTCTCCAACTATATAAGCACATTTTTAAAAAATATGTAGAGACTTGGTATTTCTTAGGGTAGAGTTTCAACAAGAAAAGGAACTGATTTTTGTGCCCTTGCTTATATTACCTTTTGTATAAGTTGTTTCAAAACTTAGAAGCAAATTCTTCAGTATATAATACTGTATGACTCAGAAAAACTCTTGTGGGTTTGCAAAAACAAAAATCCAAGATTGCACATTTGGTTTTGTGTCATCAGAAGTTGTATTCTGACCTTTCAGAAGACTTACTATGCTTACTATGTCTTTAGGCAAAGAGAGCTTTTTCCAGCAGTTGGGCTAGGGAGTGGATAGGGAGAATCATAGAATAATGGTATGGTTTGAGTTTCAAAGGACTTTGAAGATCGTCTAAGTCCAATTCCACTGTCATGGACAGGGACATCTTTCACTGGAGCATGTTTCTCTGAGCCCCCAGGCCTGACCTGGAACATTTCCAGGGACAGAGCAACAGCTTTTCCAGGTAACCACTTCCACTGCCTCACAGCTCTCACAGTAAAGAATTGATTTCTAGTATCTAATCTAAACCTACTCTTTTTCTGTTTGAATCCATTCTCCCTTGTCCTGTCACTACATGCTCTTGTAATAAGAGTCTCTGCATCTTTATTGTAGGTTCTCTTCAGGTACTGGAAGGCCACAATTAGGTCACCCCAAAATCTTCTCTGAAAGGGTGACCAATTCCAATCCTCTCAGCCTTTCCTCACAAGAGATGTGTTCCGTCAGTCCATGCTGGTCTCCTTTGGATTCTCTCTAACAGTTCCATGTCCTCCCTGTGCTGGGACCCCAGAGATGGATACATGTTCCAGGTGAGGTCTCAGCAGAGCAGAGCAGAGGGACAGAATCCCCTCCCTTCCCTGCTTTGGATGAAGTCCAGGACACATCTGGCTTTCTGGGCTGGGAGTGCCCATGGCTGGGTCATGTCCAGCCTCTCACCCACCAGCACCCCCAAGTCCTTCTCCCCAGGGCTGCTCTCCATCTGTTCATCCCCCAGCCTGTGCTGACACCAGAGGTTGCTCTGACCCAGGTTCAGTGCCCTGTACTTGGTCTTGTTAAGCCTTGTGAGATTCCCATGGGCCCACTTGTCAAGAGTTTCCAGGTCCCTCTGGATGTCATCCTGTCCTTCAGGTGTGTCAACTGCACCACTTAAGCTTGGTGTCATCCAAAAATTTGCTGAGGGTGCACTTGATCCCCATGTCTGATATTGAGTAACTGGTTCCAGTACAGGCCCCTGAGGGACACCCCTTGTCATTGATGTCCATTGGGACTCCTTAGCCATTGACCACAACCCTCGGGACACAACTGTCCAACCAATTCCTTTTCCATCAGCCTACCCATTGAATCCATCTTTCCCCAGTTTATATGTGGGGAATTGTGTCAAAGGTTTTACAGAAGTCCAGATAAATGATGTCTGTAGCCGCTTCCTTGTTCACTGACATAGTCACCACATCATTGTAGGTAATGTGTGAATTTTTCTTGTTTGACACTGTAAGTAAGCAAGGCCAGAAGAGCTTGCCTATTAACACAGCTGCACATAATCTTTACAGCCATATTTAGGCCACTACAACAGGGAACATGGTGAAAAAACCTAGAAAATGAAATGTCATCAATTTTATTATTCTTTCATTCTAGGCTGAGTAAAGTTTAGGATGGTAAACATATTTAGTAGAGAAAAATCACTCAGTCTAAAATAATTTCTTTTAAAGGAAAATGTCAGCCTAAATTATTGAAAATATTAGTGTAAAGTTTACTTGAAAAATATATTAAAATAGAGACATTAAAATTATGTAGAGTAACTGATTGATTAACTGAAAACTTTGGATTTTGCTGGGTTGCTGGCCATGAGGTTGATGTAACAGAATATGTACAAAGAAAGAATGAAGCAAAGGCTCACAAGAAGTTGTGTGTTTCAGACAAGAAAATGGAAATCAATGTTTGTACATTTATATTGCAGGCATTTTGACTTGTTTATCTGCTTTATTATTAACTGTGATGGACAGTAGGATAGAAGAGCCCTTGTGTTAAAACCTGACCTTTAACAAAGTGGTAGAAACATGACTTTGGTAAAAATACCTAAACAAATAAACAGAGATGTGTACAGACCTTTGTGCCCAATACTCTCAATACTGCTGGAATGCAATTACAGTCACACTGTAATGTGAGACAAGAAGCATCTCTCCATAACAATGAAAAAGAGCTCTTGTAGGAGAAACTGCAAGCTGCTTGATATACAAAAAAGAAAAAAAGCAAAAAAAAAGGGGTGGTTATTATAGGTCTGCTGAACCTACAAATACTCAACACTTTCAGCAATGTATTCAGGCTATGGGTATGCACAACATCATTTAGCTCCTGGTGTACCATCTGGTAGTATGTGCCACGCATATCTCCACCAAGTGGCCTCAAACCTGTCACCAGATTGTTCCTTATGGTCTTCTTCATTTTCCATACAATCTTATTAACAATAAACAAACAAACAGATGAAGAAATTAATTTCAAGTACTCAAGGATGCTAATGTCTACATCATATCTCAATTTTTTTTCAGCTTTA
>VWZV01000729.1:22250-43992 GCA_013397155.1 Irena cyanogastra
ATGTTTTTCTAGAATCTAGACTAGTTGTATGTTTTATTATGTTATATATAGAGAGAGAACTTTTTAACAGTATTCAGCTAGCTAGAAATGGCATTATATAATTGGCCTTTTTAGAACTCATAAGCGTCCCATACGTACTGACGTACTAATAAAATGGCTGTGTTTAAAATAAATTATTATAATTATTTTTTCAAGTCTCAAAATTCTCTCAAAGTAATGTGTTTTCTCAAAACCAGTAATTTTGCAGACTTTGTAAAGGTTTGTTTTCAATTTTATGAATAGCAAAGATTTTCAGCTTGAGGAAAGCAATTCGAAATGCCAGAATCCCTCACCAGGTTTTTGAAATGAGTCCCAGCCCTTCAGAGGTATTTGACATGTTCTGGTTCTGGAGGTAGATGTTCTCACAGTCTGGGGACCAAAGGGATTTATCACTTCCATGAAAATATCTCGGAACAAAGTTTCAAGATGTTCTCTTGAAAGAGACAGAAGTCACTTATTTACACTTCAGTATTTTAATGGTATCCACAAAAAAAGTCTCCTACTTTGAAAGCAAGAGTGCAGACTAACAAGACTCAGTACTGTTTCAAGTGGATGGGACATAAGAAATAATATCACTGATACCAGTGATACAGCAGGGAAGAAAGCAAAAAATAGTTTAATATTTGACATATTACAGCACTTTTGTATTTCTTTAGCCAAGCATTTTTCTGCAAATTCAGTTCTTGAAACAATGTCAAACCAGGACTTCATCTGTTAAAACCACAACATAATGTAGCAGTAGTGGAGAGAGTAATTTATAACACAATTGCATGAAAATACACTAAAATAAGATTAAATTTATGATTTTATGTCTTTAAGAATTTAAAAATGTGTAGATAATTTATTAAACGTCTCATTTATTTTTGTCAATTTTTCTGTCAGCAGATGATTCTTTGCTTCCTCTATAATTCTTATTTCAGAGTATAACAGGAGTGGTGCATTGGCATGGGGTTAAAATGGAATGCTTGGGCAAAGTCAGCTTATTGCAAGACACTTTGTAACATCAGGGTCAATTGTCACATTCACATTCCTGGTCAATCATTGGAATTAAACAGAATATTTCAGATTCTCTATGTCTGTACACTAGGATTGACATAAGATTTCTTAAGAAGTTCTGGATATTACATTTTGTATCTGATTTCCAAAGTTGAGCTGCAGCCTGAAATTTTGGCTGTGTTGAGATTCATCAGTGTAGGTTATTGATGCCCATTGTTCAGTACAGTTAAATTTAGTTTAGTTGCAGGGACTCTATATTCTCCTTATATCATTAATTCAACAATAGTAGTGTAGAAAGGGATGTTTCTTGAATTGCTGAAGCACATCTCTATTTGTTTACAATTTACTTCAAGTGAACCTTGTACTAGACTTAACCTGCAAGCTATAAGGATTTCTTTCCCTATTCTTTGACAGCTGAGGACTGAGAATCAACTTTTTTTTAATCTAGAAAGCATTAAAATAAAAATATAAAAAAATCCAAGCCAACTCCCAAAACCACAACACAGCACAATGATGCATCAGACTAACTTTTAAATTTATTTATTAATTCATTCACTTATTTTAAATCAAGGAGTAAGTCCACACATGCATGGAGAGGTGCATGTTGAATCTGACATACCAAGGGATCATTTCTTATGTTGGTACCATTTATGCATGACAAATGATACACCAGTTGGCTTTTTTTGTGAATGACATGGGGTTTCATTAAGGGAGCTCGTGTGCATTTATCTGGAACAAAACAGCCATTCAGCTCTGGGTATGACCACGGTGGTGTTTGCCTGGACCTGTGTGATCCTACACAAAACACAAACATATGAAGAAAACCTCCAGTCCTGTTCTTGAGAGACACTTAGTGAATGCCCCCCTCAGATTTACATGAGCCCTAAGGCAAAGGACATGACTCTCCCTGAGGGATCTTCCAGTCTGGTTCAAGCCAATTATTTTTTCAAATTGCTTTCAGTCACCTTTTATGGTGTCTGCATTTTCCATGATTCAGAACTTATCCAGGCTCACAATATAAAGAATATTCACTTCATTCCTCCATGAAAGAAAAAAACAATAGAATTGAAAACAAATTATTTGTAAAATGGATTTTAAAAATCCAAAAAATTAAGTACCTGGAATCAGACCCACTTACTTTCCCAGTGAAAACTTTTTAATAATAGACTCCTAGGCTTAACTTCAAGGAGGATTAAAATGTTTTAATACAAAAAACATTAAAAGATTCCTATGCAGCAGAAAGAGCCACTTGGGGACCTCTCCTAAATGAGATTTCTTCATATAGTTTGCTATGTATCAAGTGAGGTAGTAACAAATCTTGAAAATATATATGAATTAATTCATAAACTTTGTCCTTTCAATAAAATATTTTCCCTGTTGCATTTTCAACTAAAACTGTCCTTCTGTATGTATATACATGTGGGCATTTTTATGACAGTATTTTTTATTAGGACCTTGTATGTAGCATTGCGTTAATTATATGAAATAATCATGTCTAAAGAACTTATGCGCATAGAGTGTAGAAACTGTATGCAGTTTCTAAAATATGTCTCTAAGATTAGCTGGTTTTCCCACCTGCTGTTCAAGTGACTGCAAAAGATCAAGAGCTATGTAATCTGGAGAGTTCATGGAAATGAAGGAAAAAATTCTGAAAAGGGCAAACACAATCTGCTTAAAAGCGTACTTCACTTTCTGTTTCTAAAATTAGATAGACACAGTAAAAGAAGAAAAAGGGAACAAACTGGCAAAGAATCTGGCCAAAAGTGAATAAAAAAAACAGCAAGAGAAATCTCTGTACCGTCTCACCTGTTAACTCTAGTACTTTCATTACAGAGTTAGTTGAGCCCCTTTCCAAAATATTGAAGGTGACATTAATTAGAAGCTTCAAAGCCACCGGCATATGGCACCATGTTCTGAATTGTAGCAAATTTAGCAAAATTTTGTTGGCTGTAAAGACTCTGTTCTGGAAGAAATATCTACAATACATCTTAAAATGTAACATAATAAAACATTAGGGAATCCATTTCTTGTCCCTAAATGATGAGCTTTCACAGGGGAAAGACTGTAATTTCATGTTGTTAAACTGAATCGGGATTGAAGTGGTTTATTGATTTATTAATGACTAACGATATGTAATTAACTGGCAATCAATGAGCAGACAGAGATCAGTGTCGGTGATGTAACTCATAAACCACACATTGCAACCCCTTCAGAAAATGTGGATAAACCTCCCCAATCCCTGAGCACCCTCTGTTACTAATCCCAGGAAGTGCAATCCCTGCAGCTCCTCTGGAGAAGCCCCAGGTGATGGAGGCTCACCCCTCCTGAGATCCCCGGCTGCAAGCCTCCGGGATGGAGCTGCCAGGAGAGCTCCCAGGCAGCAGCCCAGCCCAGCTCCTGCTCCATGGCCCGGAGCTGACAGGAGGAGAGGCTGCTCAGGGCACCCCGGGAGGGCAGAGGGCCCTGGGGGACTTGTGTGGCATCAAACCGAGCTCTGGTGGCATCTGCTCCTGCAGCACCATCCCTCCTGCCCCTTCAGCCCTCGTGCTTCTCCTGCACCTCTCTTTAGGCTCACTCTTTTACTGCAAAAACCTCTTCGTAGTTTTTCCATGGCTGCTTAGTATGATTGCTGAATTTTGGTCACTTCAGTTGCCACGTTTTGGGCAAACATCCTCTCAAATAGTTTCAGGTGCATTATCAACAGGCACTAGTATGTGTACGTTTCAGTTTCCCCTCAAGTTGCTATGGAGCCTAGTTTGCCAGAGGAGGGCCTGAGAAACACCCTTACAAGAGATAGTTCTGTCCGGGGCAATTGAGGAAAAGTATATGCAATAACTAATTATCTACACCTCGGATTTGGAACTCGTGAAGAGCAATTGCTATGGTAAAACATAAGATTTCACAAAAAAAAATGAAAGACAGATAAGAGAACAAAAACAAGCTGACTATACTATGCTATCTTTCAACTCCTAATTTTTATTTCCTAAGATTAATACCTACCCTGTTTCCTAGATTAATACCTACCCTTCAGAATGAGTTAACTGCTTTCTGATGCCACTCTGTGAAACAGGTCACGCAGTGGAGAGTTCTCTTCCTAAAGGCATTATGTTTGAACTTACCTCTGCAGAGACATAAAGAGATTTTGTCAGTCAGCCATGTTATGAACTCTTGCTGGTTTGGTTCCTCTTTAATGCGCAGGATCTTTACCATAGCTCATGTCAGGGCAAATCCTTCTAATGACTTTGTTACTCAACAATCTTCTTCTAAACATCCAGTCAGGGAAAAAAAAAAGGTTTGTGATCTGTTAGTTTTTTTTATTTTTATGTCACATTTATTTTTGGTCATGAAACATATAAAGGAACTTTTCCAGCCTAAGGTATAAGTAATTTGTTCAGTCACATCCTCCTTTGGTTTTTGTGTGCAGAAGGGAGCAAAGCAATTAACCTCTTTTATTATAGTATCAATGTATTTGCATTATCCTTCCTTGGGTAACAGTCTATATAAATTAATACTGATATTTATTATTCTAATTTAAAGGTTATGGTGTTCTTCTCCTTAGAAAATGATAGTGTTAAATTCTCTCATTCTCTGCTTTACTGGCATAAGGATATATCAGTGATCAAAGTGACTTTGGGTACAAAGTTAATCTGAGTTTTTAAAAGTAATAAAAACTCCTGTGTAGTTTATTATGAGACTCAGGTTTGCACAAGAAATATAGCTAAAGAAATCCTGATAGTGTGAGAAAATAAAATCCTGTAGGTATCAAATGTTTCCATGTCTTATTTTATCAGATTTGCCTGCCTATATTCCAACAGGATGCCATCAAGGTGGAAATTAAAATCACTGAACACTGAGTCACTGAATTGCCGTCAATGTGTCACAATTACAAAACCAGCTTCTGCTATATGAGTCTGATCTACTGTGAAAATGTACAAATTATTCAGTTGCTCTAGAAATGCCTCATTTATTACCCATATTGAGAAATTCAAATGGGTGAATCATGAGTTTGACTTCACCACTTTCCCCTGAATCTGATTACAAGTCCCTCTGTGTCATGTTTTCATGTAGTTTAAAAAGGTATAAGATACGTTTCATTTTGAAGTAATTTTAATTCTGCCTGGGTTACATCAGTTATGCTAGAAAGGTGTTCATGAGGCTCAGTATTTTTGGCATACATGGAAGGAAATCTGATCAGCTAAGAGTCTGCTCTAGTCAACTGCTAACCACCCTGGGGGAGGCAGGCTGGTACAGGGAGCACACCCAGACAGCTGTGCTCAGGTGTACAGAATGAGATTGTAAATTTGGCATGATTTATTTCTTTTAAAATTTAAAGGTATTAGGGTCGAGGAACTATAATGTCGAGGGAAAGTTTTTCCTCTCAACTCTACATGTGGCAGCTAGCCAGAATATTCATTGTGATGACCAGTACTTATTTTTGTTATTATTGGTACTTTGAGAAAGAAAAATACAATAAGGTCAAAGATGATATCTTGATTAGTAAGATGTAATATTAAAAAGATCAGTGTATGTAGCTAAAATAAATGTACTGAAGATTTTCATTTTTAGAATGAAATGGTTTCAAACATTTTAATCTCTATATTCTAGTTGACAATGAAAGTGGAAAACTTTTTTGGAAATGGAAATGCAGAGTTTTAAGCAGCACTCATCATCATAGTAGTAATCTATGAAAATAGATGAATGTGATATAATTACAGTAAAATACAAAATCAAAAGCAAAGCTTGCTTGCTGATGTGGTTCATTTGAATGACTACTGCCTGAAGGGTACCTACAGGTATAAAAAAGGTTGTTCTGAAGAGTGGAAAACAAATTAAATTAAATTATAAAGATAAAACCATTCTTTGGATCAGGTGTACAAGCATTTGCAAAAGTGACTCCCCTGCAGTTGTCAGCCTACCAGGATTTTAGGTTTTTACTGGAGCAGTCAAAAAGAAAATTGAAGGTAAAGCCACTATACTTTTGTTAAGCAGAAAAGTGGTTCTTGAGCAAGTCTTTTTCTGGAGAACAAACGAAGAGGAACCAGCAGCTGGTTAGATCTAGAGGTGATTAATTAAAGGTGATGTTTCTTTCCTTTATTTTTCTTTTCACTATGGATTAGACCACAAATTAGGTTATTAAACGCTTTTGTAGAAAATGAGATATGGGAAAAATATTTCTTTCTTTCAGTTGAAAATTGACCTGTGACTGTCTGAGCCTGTTTAAACACTCCATGAGGATTTTACGATGAAAATTTTAGGAAAGACAAAAATAAGGTGAGGCTAAGGACCTGTTTGCTTTCTCCTACACCTGAGGAATGAATCCTTTGCAGGAGCACAAGGACAAAAGAAAACTAGAGTGAAGCTTATGGGAAGCATTAGACAGGATTAGGTAGATAGAGGTGTGCAAGGAAACATCTGAGATCTCTCCCTCTCTCTCTCTCTCTCTCTACTATCTATCTATGTGTGTGTCTGTAGGTGTACCTTCAAAGAGGGACAGTCTTCCATGTTTTGTGTTTATACTTCCGTGGGAAAGGGGGAGAAATTCAAGTATAGTGAAAAATAATAATCCCATATCTGCATGGATATCTGTGAATCATATTTTAATAAAATTTGTGTGCTCTTATGGTTTTTCTCTCTTGGCAAAGTCCTATCACCCTCTTGAGAAGTAAGGATTGTAGGAGAAGGAAGACAGTGTAATAAAAACCCATATTTATTGAGAGAGAATTTGATTACTAGATTTTATTCTTTCAGGCCTTTTGTTCAAGCATGATGTGAAAAGATCAAATTCCTTCTGTATCAGATAATTTCTGTGGCATGTCTTTAGGAAATGGTTTGGACTGGGAGTACTACAGAGATCTTCTCAGAAAGATATTTAGATTGCTGATACTCTGCTACCTCCTGAGTGCCCACATGACTGCCTAGAATTTGTCTCCTGTACAGCACTACACGTGCTTGGCCAGATGAAAGACTGTTATGAAGGATGATAAACGCCATTTAGAAACAGAAGCTTTTCATAATTGAGGGTGAAGGCATGCTGTGCATCCTTTTGGTAATTCCTATGAGATAGCGAGGCATTTCAGGAGAAGGCACATAAACACAGAACTGGCCTGGGGCAAGCAGGCGTGTGCAAAACCCACACTATCTCAAAGCTGCCAGACACCCTTGGTGGATAAGCCTTCCCTGAGAGGAAGGAAAACCTCAGTTCACAGACTTACGTAAAGCAAAACTAACATTTATGGGCTGATCTAATGTCATTTAAAGCTGAAGAGGATTTTTCCTCTGTAGACTTCAGGGAGACATAGATTGTGCTTGGTATGTAAGTGTTTAAGCAGTGTTTTTTAACTCATGAAAGTTAAATCACTAATTAAGCCATGCCTTTTTTATCCCAATTATTTTATTTACCACTCATGTTCGTGTTCTTTCTTCCCTCTTTCACCTTTTTATTTGGGTAATTAAAGTTCTGCTTTGGCATTAAAATGAAATTGAGAATGATAAAATTCACTGTAATCAAGACACAGGTTGACAGGTAGGCCAAGACCCTACTGTCTCTTGTAATGCTTGAAGTTTTAATGGTGATTTAGAAAAGGCTTTATTCTAATTTGCACTGAGATTTGCTGATAAATTAAACAGTGTTTTAAAGTGCCCAAAAGCTAAACTTCTTACAATTTTTTCTCAGTGTCACGATCCTGCTGGCTGTTAAAAAATTGCATGTCACAACATAAAACATACTTCAGCTATTAGATTTTCTTATTCCATCTTAGAGAATAATTGCTGTTCCTGAAACACTTTGTAAACTGATTTTGTAGAGCAAGGCTGCCTGCTAGGATATCAGCTCAAGAGCTCTAGGCAGAAAAGCTGTCTGGGTGAGTAAAGGCTTAACATTGCGTGGTATATCAAGAGGTCATGACAAAGAGAAATATGGGGCACTTTGCTGCTAAGTGATATTTATAATTGCTCTGATGGAGGAAATAAAATTGCAAATTAATAGAATGAGAGAAACATTGAGTATGGGGCAGCTGGATGATATGTTTCAAATGTCATTTCTTGGCAAAATATATTGAGTGTCATCTGAAAACAGAACTTTCTAGGGTCTGTTACTGAGACTTGTCTGCACATTGGAGCATGAACAATTTAACTTCAACAAATAGAACCCCTCTTGCTGACCTTTCTCAGGTATTTTGTCTCAACTCTATGACACAGTGTGTTAGCAGGCAGGAGTTTACTGCTTAGAAAAATATCCACATAGAGTTGTAATCAGACAGCTGGTTTGGAGGAAGGTTACAGAAAAATTGTGTTTGCTAACAGAAGAAAAAAGAATGTTGCTCAATGACATATCAGGACTCAAAGGCAAAACACTTAACAATGCAGGGTGAGGGAGACCTAATAATGAAGGCATAGAGTCAAGCTTTTTCATAACTCCTTTCTTTTTAACTTTTGCCTCTGCCAGCCATTCACCTGAGTTCTACCAAGAAACAAATATGCAGTAATTTTTCTTTTGTCTTCTAAGCCAGCAATATATGAGTTTATTCAATCTTTATTGTTTTCTTTGCAACCAGATAATAATAGTAAGAAAAATCAGCGGTTTTTTTTCTTTTCAATATACCCAACAATACGTCTGCCTCAATATAATTTGGCATTTGCTCTTTAAATGTTATCCTTTGCCCTCATAATTTCTGGATTGTATTTTGCTTGTAATTTGATTGTAGTTTCCTGAGAACAATAAATTCTTGAGTAGCATATACATGAACAGGAGTGACATAGCTTTACTAGCAGAGGTTCAGCAACCTGTCTAGTACCATCTGTACTGATGTTGCCAGCAGCACTGAAAGAAGGTTGCAGTTTGTGGTTATACTAGAACATAAACTTACTGATCACGCTATGTGTTTTTCACTCTTTATTTCTCCTGGGCTTGACTTACACAGTTTAAAATGTGTTTCTTGGACTGAATTCATTAGGGTATTTCCCTTGAAATAGGAAGCTGGTATTTTCTGCTAGAAGCTATGCCAACTGAGAAAAGTCTTTCTGAAATGTCATTTAAGCAGGGGCTATGCTGTGAGTTTCCCTTCCCCTGAAGGAAAAGTAGTACATCACTGTATTGCCTTAGGAACAACCTGGAGATTTACTAAATCACAAAGGAAATGCATCCAACTTGTTGGTTTCCCATTTTTTCTGACGTGTAAGAAAGAGAAAGAGAAAATGCATGTGCCTGTCCTTCACTGGCTGAAAAATAGCTCCCTAGTTCTTCTGCCTTAGTGCCTCTCTATAACAAGCTGAAGATTGGGTCAAGGTTTGCTAGTGCTTGCTTCAACATTTGTTCCCTGTGCGCAAACAGGCACGAGAAAGAGCAGCTGCACAAGCGAAAGATGGGGAGGATTTTTTCTGGTGGTAGAAAACGTTGATTTTATAGCTAACTGCCTTCACAGCAATAGTGCTTAATGCTACTGTGATAGCTCTGTGGAGTGGATTGGGGGCCTGAGTACTCTCTCGTGGGACTCGGAAAGAGTCTGCGGCTATCAATACTTTCTTGAGCCTAGACATGCTGTTATTGCTCTGTAGCTGCCCCTTGAACTTATTTATACCTCCTCAGGAATTGCCATGAGTGTTTTGACTTCAGGTACAAGTGTCTTTCACAGCTGCGAATGATTGTCCTGGAGGCTGAACTCATGCTCTGACACAAAAAGTATTGACGTAGGAAGGATTAGAACGGGGCTCTCACCCATGCAGTCCAGGTTTCCCACTCCACATTTTAGAGGTTAGTCATATAAAAAAATGGAAAACAGAAGGAATTTTTATTTTTCTTTTTATTTCTATTGCTGTCAGCATGCACCCCACACCTAAGCAGGCAAAAACGTGTTTCTACTGGTGAAACTTGAAGAACCTTTCAGGGTTGGCTGAAAAGGCTTCACAAAGCTCTCAGCAAAATAAAAGAGGGAACCTCAGATCTCTTGTGCCCTGAGGTAGGCAAGGACTCTATACATGTTTTTGCCTGAGTCAAAGTGGCTTCCATCAAGCTTAGCTTGAATGTTGCCTGCAAGACTTATTATTTCCCAACCTAGATATCAAAGGCCAAATTGATATGCCCCTCAAAAGAGGAGAATATTAATTTGCAACTTTTTGAATGTTTATTTGCATATTTGATAGTACTGATACAAGATCCTGAGGCCAGTAAGTCTTTAGGGCATGAACAGTTTTACTTTCAAGCAGTAGTGGCCAGACACACTGACCTCTGCCTGGTCCACCCTTTGCATAGTTCTTCATCCCTTAACAGAAACTTCAGCAGAGGATGATGATAGAAGGAAAGGCAATTTTGTCACCTCATTTGGGCAGGAATTGTGGATTTCAGCCCAACAACACTCTCAAATTGCTAATGACTTGCTGTCTTTAGTTCTTATCTGAGGGGAAAAAATTTTCTGTGCTATGTAAAACCGGCTGCATTGTGCATTAACAGTAAGGAAAAGCTTCCTGTCATATGTATGCTGAATAATGTTAGCATTAGTTACACATCCCAGAAAGCAGTGCTAGCAGAGTACAGAGAGAGTGCCTATCCCTATAATTCACAATTTGCAAAGCACGGTAAAATGTAAATACTAATGTAGCTAATAGTTTTTATGAGTCCTTTCCAGAAGTGGCAGAGGTTTTTGTATTGCTTTCTTCTCTCTTTGCAGTCCTGGGACAAAATTAAAGTCTTACTAAGTGGATGAAATAAAGCATGACATTAATTTAAAAACAAACCTCCCAAATCTTAAAAATCTAGTAAACATGCCAGTAATAGAAGTCACCTGTTAACAGAAGAAAGATATCTACCTACTTATCATTTTACTTTAACTTCTCAGAGTGTTGGAGAATTTTTTGGCATATATTCCTGTCCATATGTGCACTTGTTTACTATACCATTTACAAAGTCCTCAGCATACAGATGGTGCAAAATAAAGTGAATAAAAATTAATGGATTCCTATTACTTTATTTTCTTTAATTCTACTTTTACTACAAAATCCATTTTGTTTCTGTCTAGAAAGAGTTTAGACATCAGAAGAATGTCTAAGCAACTATTAAATGCAGATTGCAGCCTGAGTGCTAAAGCAAAGTAAGTCTATATAATTTAATAGCTTTTCAGTTGAAAGAAAATTGGTTCCCAGATTGCTTAATCAAGAATTTGTCATTGTTTGTGCAAATCATTTCATATGAAACTATCAACAGTTTCTCACAGTTTTGTTAGTAGAAATCCTAAAGAAAAGCTTCAATAAAGCACAACCTTTGCAATATCAGGAATTCATTGCAGAAAAGTGTCAGCCCATTTGATGTAATTTTACAAGGAATGGATCGTTACATTTCAGGTGAACTTAATGACACGTGTGGCAGAAGCATTCTGCAGGTATTAAGTATATCTGACAGAAAATTCAAATCTAGTTACAGAAAACACAACTGTGGTTTGAAGCTTATTGTGAGAGTGTTTGCAGCTGTGAGTTCTTTATAGTGATCTTTATGTTCCTCAGTAATCTTAGTCATACCATCAAGATGTCCATCAAACTCGTGAAGCAGAAAGCTAGCAAATGTTTAAATTACAGGCCTTTGGTAATTTACATTGACCTCTTAGGCATTAGGTGAATTTTTAAGTAAAAACAAATAAATTGCTGCACCCTTAAAACCTTTGATGACCAGGCTGGATAATGATGAGCTCTTAGAGAGTGGTTCAGTTGCATACAAAATTTAATAAACAGAACAGCTGAGAGTATACATCAGTGAGAGGAAATCAACACTGATCAAGGAAACAGTGCAGTGCTTTGTGCTGTCCTCTTCACCTTGACAACATATTTTCAGAAAGTGTAGCAGAAAGTAGATGCAAGCACAAGAATCCAGAATATCTATGGAGACTAAGAAGCATCACATGAAAGTAAAAGAAATACCATATACAAATTTGGAATGTGATGCACTGAGAAGGAAACATCAAAATCATTATAATCTAAGCTCCACATGTGACACAGGAACTAGAAATGTTTCCTTATGCTCTTGTGCTTCACATAAAGACCTTAGAAGTTTTCACTGCTACACAAGTGATGAAACGTGTTCCCTATTTTGTATTAATAATGATAAAAGTGCTACCAATATGGTTCAAAGAGAATAAACAACATGTCTTCAACAGCTCCTAAGCATCGCCCAATCCTAAACTAGACAGTAGTTTACTTCCTTATAAAGGAAGCTAATGTGAATAGTCTAATCTGAGATAGCCGTCACCTCTTCTTTAATTGCACTTGTGCATTATAAGCATTTGAAGAGATTTCCATTTTTGAAAGAATTTCTCAAAGTGATAATGGATGCCCTTACTTCTTAGTTTATTGACTAAAAGGCTTTTTCTTGAATCCTGCAGAAATGGCTACCAATAAAAGGATGCATCGTTTCTTCTAAACATACATGACAACATGAACATGAATCATACATGGAAGCTCTGTGAACAGTCAATTTTTCAAAAAAGAAATTTGAAGAACACTGTCATTAAAAGAAACATGAAGGACACTCTCATTCCAAATATTTCCAAACTGTTTACAAACCTTAAATTTAGATTTGGATTTGCTAAACCTTTATTATGTGTTTTAAAAGTATATGTATTCTGAATTGCGAACCGGTCCAACAAATATACCATAAACTGTATCTAGAGGAGATTCCCAGGTTCCTATCTGTATTGTATCTATTTGTACCTGACACTGGCACGGGGTTTTTACATTGGTAGTTTGGAACAAAGATCAACATGAAATTTCAAGGTTCCAGCTAAAATTTAAGTCCCTGCTGCTCATAGTTTAATAAAAGGTAATTACTTATTTAAAGTTAAATGCAAAGATTAAGAGCTTCTAGGTCCTGCTGTGGGCTCATCAAATTTGCAAAACATCATGCAGTGCAAAGTTTCCACTTGTCAGTTTTAATTTTACTGACAGTCTGCATGCATACCTTCATATGCATATCTGCAGATGCATATATCTGCCAATAGTGATTGAAAAAGACTTTTTCGCTTTACTACTTCGTATGACCTACATGACACTTCTTTTCTTCTCTGTTTATGGGCTGAAATGTACGTATGTTTTCTCCTTCAACTGAAATTCTGTGAGCACATCAAACCAGAACAATACACAGAAAATAGTGAAGGCTTGCACATTATGTATGCATACTCTCCTGAAGGTCTTAGAATTATAGGTGCAGTGTTTTTTTCTGCTTTCAACACCTACTGAATGAGAGCTTTGGGATGAACTTTGAAAAACTGAAATGAACAGATTTGTCATCTATTTCTCTACAAGCTGGTATTTAGCCTCAGGCTCTATCACACTTGGTGTAGACTTTTAAAGTAAGGTGTTCAGGAAGAAGACTTTCTTACTTGCCTTTACTGCTGCCAGGTTCAATGCAATTCAAATATAGTTCAACCAACTGAATTTACACCGGTTAGATTGTTTGTTATTTTTCTTTCTTTTTCACTTAGGATATGCTACTAAAGTCTAACATGTGGCCTTTGTAACTGCTTTTGGTTTAAATTAACCCTTTCACAATAGCAGGAGTCACAGTATTGTTGGGAAACTCTTGTGTTGGGAAATGGAAATAGTTACTGATAAGCTCTGCTCCAGAAAAACTATTGCCAATTCTGAGTGGTAGTCTCTCAGGCATAGCTTGTATTTTGTCTTTGGTTTTCACTGAGGTGTTCTGCTGAGGTGTCCCTGTCAAAACTGCAGGATAGACAAGACACAGTAGCTAATATGTTGACAATCAACTTAGTGATCAATGCTGTGCAGCAGAGGAGGTCTATGCTATGTATGTATGCTATGCTATGTATGTATGTATGTATGCTATGTATGTATGCTATGTATGCTATGTATGTATGTATGCTATGCTATGCTATGTATGTATGCTATGCTATGTATGACGTGATTAATGGAAAAGCCTGAGTCTGCTAAAGACTAACAAAAACATATCTGCTAAAGTTTCCTCAAAAATTGTCTGATTTCATGATTTGTCTTTTGAAGATTCTAGAACTCTCACAGGCTGTGTGAGTGTGGTAGTTTTGCCTGTTTAAGGACATGGAATGCAGATTGCCCACAAAACTCAGCACATTAATGGGAAATGATGTTATACAGTGTACACTTCATCTTTTTTGTCCCCAGGTCTTGACAAGGCAACAGTTTTTGTAAGAACTCTGTATCAGAACTGAAAAACTTGGAAAACATACTAAAGAATAAAACCTACTATTTCCTTTTTTTTTGAGGGTTAGAATGTCCAGAGAGTCTCTCTATTGTTTTTTTCCAAATAATCTTCCATTTTTCAAGGAATAAAGCTGAAAGGCTTATTTTAAAAATTCTTCTGAAGTAGTAGATGAAATCTGGATAATGTAGTGAATTGCAGGGTGCAAAGGTATAGCTGGAAAAGACTAAGGTTAAAAGTCACTTAGCAGAATGTCATACATTTGCTCAAAAATCTACTTCACAGTTGTAAAGTAACACTAAAATAGATTCACAGAACATTAAAGTACTACAACCTTAGAGCTCCCATGGTTATGGCAGACTTTTAAGGGCAGGTTTTAGTCAGCTGAGCCACATTTTTCAAGGAGATCTTTCTGCTCTTTGGTGTCACTGAGGTATTTCCTGTGTGTGTGTGGCTTCTCTGCATATATGTGGGACTGAGTCTGGCTTTCCCCTATATATGCTGCTCAATTTTCATACTGCAGCTACTCTGCATGTTATTTTATCTATAGGCTATTTTATTGTGCAAGGAGAAATAAATTACAGATCACTGTGTTTGTGTGCAGGAAAACCTTAAACTGAAGGAAATTACATGTATGAGACAGAATGGCAAACATGCTACTGGATTTCAGAATGCATGACAGAACACTCGCTTTATTCCTTGCTCATGCTCTGTACAGCACATTTGATAATAAAAAATATGTTTGCTTTTCCAAAGCATCTAGAACATGCCAAGGGTTATGGAGTTACAACTAATATTATTCTTCCTGAAGATTTTCAGGCATCTGTTTGACCTGAAATAAATTCAGAATTTATATTTCTTAAGGATAAGTAGACTTATCTTTGGTTAATATAAAAATCTAAAAAAGTTTTTCTGAGAACAAAATTTTCAACAATATTTTCTTTCAGACCTGTTTCTAATCTAAAATTTGATTTAAACTGATTAACATGATTGATTTCGAGTTGATTGTATGTGAACTGCATTTTTGCAAGTTGTTAATTTGTTTGACTGCATTACTGAATCTCTGAAACCAATTTGGACTTCTGTCTACTATGGTAGGTGGAGGAAATACAAATCTTCTGATGTAGGGTATCTAAGATATCTCATTTGAGATCATGCAAGTCCTATGCCATTTAAGAAGAGGGGAGACATCATGGAAAATCTAAATAAATAACTTAAATATAAACAACAGCAACAACAACAATAATAAGTATTAAATAATAACAATAAACAAAATATAATAATAATAAATAATAAAAATTAAATCTAATAAATAAATCTAGATATACTGAACTGNAAATGGGCTTTGCTGCAGGCTATTCTAATTTTACAAAACCAGCATTATTGAGGAAAACCATTGCTTTGAAGTAACTTATTTTCTAGTATTGGTGGATAACCTAACACTAAGGAAATGTGTTGATAAAGGTTTTGAAAACAAAATTTCTGAACTATTTTCTAAGATATTGCCTTCAAACTGACAGTTGGCAGGACTTCATGAAGACTTTTTAGTTTTATAGGTATTTATCTCAAAGGAATTACACATAAATTATTAATATAAAACATTATATAGTCTCTAAAACAAGTACTCTGCAGTATGTAGGGGAAAGCAGGCAAAGAAACTAAACCCTCTATTCAGATTTTCAAAACAGTATGAAGCATGAATTGACCTTGCCAATAAAATATTTTGTTTCATGATGAATTAATTATTTAATATGTAATTTAATAACTTCTATAGTGGTTACACTTATGAAGAGTTGGTGGGTAAATAGAGACAAAAACAGGTTAATTGGCTCGTTTGTAACTTCCATGAAGTATGAAGAAATGAACCCTGATTTAAATAAGATATTTGTATTTATTAAAAAAAAAACCAACATATTTTTCACCCAGTTTTTAAAAATTTGCACTGGAATGATTGTGTCAATTTTATTACTCCCAGCTTTAAATGTCAATATAAAGGCTAGCAGTTTTGGAAAATGGATTATACTAAGCAACACTGAAGCTTTTCCCCCTAATTTTACAACCAGATGGTCAGATATCAATGAATACTAGATTGTCCCAGAAGTGTTTACTATATAAACACTCTTGAAAACACTACACTTCTGGCAAGCCTAAAACTGCTTTGTTACCAGTAGGAAGCTTTTCCACAAGACTCAATCAATGCAATGGCATAGGTGTAAGCTGTACTTCTTGACACTAACAGGTCAGGAACTTCACGCTAACTTTAAGTAGATCAAAGGCAACAACTTTTTCATAAAAATGAGAAAGAGAATTGGTTCTACTCAGGAAGAATAAATCACGTCTCAGTTAAATTAAATGGAAAATTTTCATTACATGTAGAGAAATTAAACCAAATAACTGGACCTGGATCCTTAACCAGAGTGCACATGCAGCTTTTAGTATATGAATAACCCAGCTGCATCTAGCTCTGGGGATTCCATCACAGGAAGGAATGGTCCTGCTGGAGACAGTCTAGATGAGAGCCACCAAGATGATTTCCTGTGAGGGAAGTCTGAGAGAACTGGGATTGTTCAGCCTGAAAAGGAGCATCAGGGTGTGTCTATTTGCTGCCTTCTGGTATCTGAAGGGAGCCTACAAGAAAGGTAGAGAGGGACTATTTAAAGAGCACGTAGTGTTAGGACAAGGGGGAATGGTTTCAGACTTAAAGAAGGCAGGTTTAGATCAGATATCAGGAAGAATTTCTTTACTGTGAGACTGGTGAAGCACTGGAAAAGATTGCCTAGAGAAGCTGTGGATGCTCCATTTCTGCCAGTGTTTAAGGCCAAGTTGGATGGGGCTCCGAGCAACCTGATGCAGTGGAAGGTGTCCCTGTGGAAGGGACACTCCCAGACGGGTTTGGAACTAGATGGTCTCTAAGGTACTTTTCAACACAGGCCATCCTATAATTCTAAGAATTCCATTAAAGTAGTAATAATTTAGGGAAAGCACTGAAATTGGAGAAATTCTTATGAATTAATATGTTACAGTCTTGGAGGTAGCTTGCAAGGTGCATGCCAGTGCATTTATAGGAGTCCTGCCCAAGAAGCAGAATAGATAGCTGTCTAAATACTGAAAATACTTGGTGCAAACTTTTGTTGGAAACAGTGAAGTAAAGACATATACAGAAATAAAGACAAATGAGATGCTCAAAACACCTTTGAGGTTTGGAATATATTTTTCAAAAATGTATACTGTTCCAAAATCCACAAAATTTTATTGTAAATATGATTCAAAAGGTCAAAATAAATTATTTCTGGCACTAGTATCATTTTAGGTCAGAAAAATTAATTAAAATCCCATTCATTTGGTAACATAAACTTCTGTTACTATTTTGGTTTCAGTGGCATTGGATGTTATCACAACGACAAAAAAATCATAAAAATGAAAAAATAAAAAGAGAAATGAAACAGACTTTGTTCTCATTCAAAAATAAAGAGTTGCTACAAGAATGCTAATGGGGCATGTGTGTTGACAGTCAAAGAAATGGTCTGGTACATACCCGGCAGCATAGAAATGCCTGAATAATTTATTAGAGGACTTGGCTATTTATTTGAACTTAAGCAAAAGGCTGTTATATATTTACTACAAGACAGATTCAAATGGTTAAGAACTGTCTTGTTATTTTTCATCTAGTATGGATACTGGGCTTGCTATCTCATTTTCATGTGCCATAGGTAGCTTGCCTCTGCCAGGCCTCTGTTTGTGATTCAGCTGTCATAGACATTGTTGTGACTCTTCCCATTCACTTTGAGGAGTCTTGGACTGAGCTGCTAAACTACATTTTCCTTCATGAATATCAATGGAAGTGGCATGTAAGTGCCAGATTTCATTTTATTCTTAATGCACCCTGCTGGATAGAGTGCATGCTTTGTTCATTCAATGAGTATGAAATACCAAAACCTGTCAGAGAGATATCAGAGGCAATTATAGCACATTTAGAGTACTATGCTATGAGAAAATGGTTTCAGAATAACTAGTAATTTATTCTATGCAAATTGTTTCAACTACACTGTGCAGAATATATAATTGACAGCAATTGATATCATAACAATATTATCCAAATTATATTAACTCTAAGTTAACTGTAGGTCTGCTTTATTTTGCTAGAATAAAATGTGACTTTTTTGTTTTTAATAAAAATAGAGCCCCTTGCATGAAAGACAGAAAGAGTTGTATACTCTGCATAAAGAGGTAAGTACAGTCTGTGGTTAAGTGTCTCATAATGTGGATTTTTTGGGTGAGTTTTTCCAAGCAATAATTTGCCATTGGTTTTTAAAGTACTGATCTTATGAATGGAGAATCTATAAGAGAAAACTGGTGATGGTCAGTTTTAGGGTGTACTTCCCTCCATGAAAATATCAGAAACAAGGCATTCTATGAAATATAGTGCACATAAACGCTTACATTGGTATAGTAAAGAAATAATACATTTTAAGGAATCACAGAAATTGAATAGCTGATTTTAAATCTCCCTTTGACCCTGATTTGTGACCTGATCATCTGTTTGTACAGAGTAAGTTAAAAGAGATAAATGACCTCTTCGGCTGCATACAAATCAGGCATTATCAAAACAAGTATGTTCATACACTCACATTTAAAATTCAACATATGGAATGGGGCAAAGTGCAAAAAAAAGTCAGAGAAGAGTCACTTCAAGAGGCAGAAGTAATGTTTATCACAGAGACACATTAAGAGTTTGCACTTTACATTTTAGAGAAAAACCTGAGAAGTGACTTGATTGCAGTTTATAAGTACTTTCAGAGAGAGAAAAAGCCAATTGCTTAACTACTTTGCAATTTCCCAGGCAGAGAAACACGTAAAAAAACCCAGAAGCTGGAATGAAACCAAGAAATAGATTTTGAACAGTGAAAGTGATTAAACACTGAAATAAGCAGTAGTGGATCCTTCACCTCTCTGAAAAACATCACCTGCATTCAGGAAGGTATTAGCTAAAAAATAAGCTACCTGATTTCATGTGGCTGTATTTGAGTGATACAAAACAAAGTAGTCAAGGGTATGTGCAACTAGGTGATCTTATGGCCACAACAGCAGTTAGGAATGGGGAGAGAAAAGGAAGAGTTTTGAGTTGTTGTCCTACCATCCAGCGGGCAATAGATTTAGACAATGTAGACAACAATTTTGCCCCCTTCTCTCTGCATGTAGCAGAAAAAGAGGGAAGGTAACTACTCCAAGGGATAATTTAGACAAAGAATCAGTGAAGAATGCTTTGAATTACTCTTTTCTAATTGACTGTCTTTCTATCAATCAGAGAAGATCTATAGATGGATTGGTGTGCTGCTTCTCCAGATATTTCCTTGGTAAATTAAATTTTGGTACAGAAAGCTCTGCTTCCTAGGGAGAAAAACAATTCATCTTCTTCTATGAGATAATTCCTTATCTATTTAGCAATCATCTCTGAATTCACACAGGTAAATATGGTAAGTTATAACACACACTATACCAACTGAATAATTTTAAGAAGTTCTCTGTAGAGATTTGGTATAAAACAGGACCACATATAGATCAAATGGTTTCTAGGCTTTGCAGCAGCAATTGTTAAAAAATCATTTTGTAGTTTCTTTCCCCTAGAACTGTATCTGCAAAGATAGCCTGATTACTTATCTTTTTGCCTGTCAGCCCCATAAAAATAAGTTGTCACTGTGGGAAAAGAATAGATTTTAAAGGAAAAAAGTAATCTTGACACAAGAGAGCTGCTAAAAAACTGAATGAGAAGAGTGTGAAAATCTTCAGAGGACATTTGCTGAAGCATATTTTCTAGTTGTAAGCTTCAGTGCTGAGTTGAGGTGCATGATTCAAAGAGAGGGAGTATCCCCACCTATACAAAAGTAATGGCAGGACAACAATTATTGAGCATTTAGCCCAAACTACTTATGTTTCAATTTGGCCAATATAAATGTCTTTAAAAATAAGAACAGAAACATGTACATATGAATTTGAAATGAAATAAAGTTTGCATGGAAATAACTGAACATTTAACAATTATTTTCTAAAACTTAAATGCTTTTAGTAAAATAATCTAATGAATGGGTGCAGGGGGAGTAAACATCCTCTCACTGGCAGGCTCGAGTCTACAGAACCTCATAGTATTCCCAGGACTTTTTGGAGTACTTTGAATGTCAAACTGCGAGTCTTGGAAAGCATGAAAACTCCCACAGATTAACAAAAAGATGGAATTTAAATAGATTAGTGAATACCTGTATTGATATTATTTTCTTCATTTGGAAAGGGATGCATTTATTTGTAAATTTAGTTGTCTCAAAAACAGTAATTATTTTGGTCAACATCTATGAAAGTACTTACACTGTTACTGTTAGTCTGGCTTACTTATGTAGAAAAACTCGTCCTAGTATATGAAACCATTTAGACTCACTTAATTATTTTTTATTAGATGTACCAATTTCTAGTTCTTAAAAACTCTAGTTTTGTTTTCGCATTTAAAAGCAGTTCCACCTCTGGGTAAAGAAACAACTTTCTGTTGCTTCAGGAACATATGGCAGCTTCTAAATCTATGGATGAGAGATTTCTTCAAGTAGCTTAGAAATAGCAATACAGTGGTGCTGTAGTATAGTAGTGCTATAAATATGCATGCTTATTAACTGTATTTCTAATCATAAGGCTGTGCAATATTAAAATTTAAGATTATCTCACTGGGTTTTTCTTAATATATAATTTTTCTGGCTCTATGATGAACATATGCTGTGATACAGTAGTAGTAGCAGCCAAAGAATTTGAGACTGAACAAAAGGTTCCATACAGACATATATAGAACTGGTAAACCATCCAGTTTGCTGATTAGAAAAAACCTCTTGCTTTCCTTCAGCCACAATTTTCTTTACTGTTTTTGTCTATCCCAACTATTATTATATTTTTATAAGATGCAAATGAAATGTGATGAAATATTCTAATCTTTCCTAATATGAAAAACCACTTAAAATAAAGCCAAGTATTAAGTATAAAAGTTAACCCAACAGGTTTTTATCAGACCAAAAATCAAACAGGAGACCAATGGTCTTAACTCAGTTTTACTGTAGGACTGAGTCTTCTCAGGCTTTGAAACTGTCTGAACAGCTATAAGCATTTGCTCAAGATATAATAGGTGATATTGTACAACATATTGCATTGCTGAATACAGGACAGAACTAGAGCTTTCTGTTGACAAGAGAATTTATCCCTTCTGTTGACTGTCAAAGAAGGGTATAACATAAGCAAACACCATCAATATTAAAAAAAAAACAAACAAAAAACCCTCAGCAATTAGAAACAGAATTAGTTTTCCTAGTCAAAATACTGTGGCAGATTTTAGTTATTTACCTTATCCTGTCTTTACCACAAAAATATATCTCTTGTGGAAACCGGCAAAATAATGACAAGACACTCAGGGTAGTTATTGACTTCTGATGCTGAAATTTACTTCAAGATAATCTCCACACTAATGAAATCCTCTCAATGCAATTATTCCTCTTGAAAAATTTTTTA
>VWZV01000731.1:3203-25828 GCA_013397155.1 Irena cyanogastra
TGGAGCAGCTGGAAAAGGGAATGGAAAATCCTGGGGGGGCTCAGCCTGGAGAAAAGGGGGATCCAGGGGGATTTGGGATCTGCCAGGGGGGATTTGGGATCTGATCCCAGGGGGGATTTGGGATCTGCCAGGGGCAATTTGGGATCTGATCCCGGGGGGGATTTGGGATCTGATCCCAGGGGGGATTTGGGATCTGCCAGGGGCAATTTGGGATCTGATCCCGGGGGGGATTTGGGATCTGCCGGGGGGATTTGCGGTCTGATCCCAGGGAATGGGGCAGGACAGGAGGGAAGGGCCTGGAGCTGTGCCAGGGCTGGAAATCTGGGATGATTTTTCCATGGAAAAAGGGTTGGGAAGGGGCTCGGGGAGTGCTGGATCCCCATCCCTGAAGGAATCCGAGGAATTCCTGGAGATCCCTCCGGGTGACCGAGGGGGGATCGATCCCGGGTGGGACTCGGAGATCCTGGAGCTCTGTCCCTGGATGATCCTGGATGATGCTGGAATTCTCCTGGATCCGGCAGCGAGCAGCGAAATCTTCTCCCACAGTGCCACCAAGTGGACCGGGAGCCCCTGGAATGTCCCGCGCGCGGATTTGGGATTTGGGATGGGGACAGGCGGGGAAACTGAGGCACGCGGAGGGAGAAGGGCTGGAATTCCTCGCGCTGCTCCCACTGCCGGGCTGGGAGGAACTGGGAGAACTGGGAGTGCCCCCAGCCCTAAATGGCTCAGGAAGGTCGATTTTATATATTTCTATATTTAATATCGTTTTGGTTGTATTTTATTTTATTTTATTTTATTTTAGTTTATTTTAAAATTTTATTTTACTTTATTTTATTACCTTATTTACTTTCTTATTTTATTTATTTTATTTCGTTTGTTATTGCAGCTTTTCCCCATGTTCTTGAAGGTTTTGTCCATATTATTACTGGTTTTATCCATGTTTTTCCAGCTTTTTTCCACGTTATCCCCTTCCCAACTTTCCTTTTCTCCTTCCCTCTTCCCCTGATGAGAGCAGCGGGAATTCCTCCCAAATTCCAGCCTTTTCTGCCTCTTTTTGCCTCGCCCCAGATTCCCAAACTCCCCATTCCTCAGGGATTTCCATCCCCACGTCCCCGTGATTATCGGGAATTAAAGAACTGGAATCAAATCCTTCCTTTTCCCGAGCTTTTCCCGCCGCCCCCAACCCCCGGTGCCGTCAGGAAGTGTCAGGAATTCCCCTAATCCCGCTTTTTTTTCCATTTTAATGAGGATATTTGGATTATTCCTGCCGGGATAATTGGATTCCAGGGCTCCCCTCCAACTCCCCGGATTTGAATAATCCCACAATTCAAATCAGGGATTCATATCCCGGATCCTTTCCTTGCTTTGAGACACTTTAAATAAATCCAACGATCATTAATGATAATTAGGGAGGAGTTAATTAAACCCTTTCCGTGCCTTCCGAGCCCCAAACTCAGGAATATTTTAATATTTTGGATTTTCCTGTTCCCTTTCCCGATCCTCCTGGGGAGGGCGGGATTTTCCCGTGCTCCCTTTTGCTCATTTTCCCATTCCTTAGGATATTTTAATCCCATTTTTTTGGGATGTTTTCACCCCATTCCTTGGCATGTTTAAATCCCTATTTTTGGGATGTTTTCACCCAATTCCTTGAGATGTTTTAATCCCATTTTCCAGGCTGTTTTCACCCAATTCCTTGAGATGTTTTAATCCCATTTTCCAGGCTGTTTTCACCCAGTTCCTTGGGATGTTTTAACCCCATTTTCCAGGAGGTTTTTCACCCAATTCCTCAGGATATTTTCACTCAATTCCTTGGAATGTTTAAATCCCATTTTTGAGATATTTTCACTCAATTCCTTGGGATGTTTAAATCCCATTTTCAGGATGTTTTCACCCAATTCCCCAGCTGGAAATTCCTTCCATCTTTAACCCGGATTTCCCAAAAATTAAGGACTCCACTCTCTCGCTTTTAAATCCTGATGATTTTTTTTTTTTAAAATTTGGAAGCAGGTTGATCCCAGCGGTTCAGACAGAGGTGGGATCTCCCCTAATTCCATGAAAACGGGGACGGCCCCGGGTGAAGCTGCCGGGGCGGGGAGCAGGGAGCGGCGCTCCCCTGCTGGACTCCGGGGCCGCTGGAATCCAGGCCCAGACCAGTTCTCCCAGTGGCCTGCCCGGTTTTCCAGCGGCATTTCTGCCTGGTGACACCGGGACGGGAGCTGGGACAGGCTCTGGCACTCCCCAGACATTCCCAGGAGTTTCTTCCCCACTCGTTCTGGATTTTGGAGCTCCCGAACGAAGCCTCCGGGCAAAACCCACCGCCCCTGGGGGTTCTGGGGGGTTCCGAGCCTCCGGCAAACTGGGAGCTGCTGGTTTAACTGGGATTCTCCGTGGCTCTGGGGTGGGGACTCATCCCAGGAAAACGCAGATTCCAGGCTGGATTCCGGCTCCCAAAAGAAGATTTCAGGAGCAGCCCCAGCCTTGGAGTGCTGCTGGTGGTCCCCAAACTCAGACCCAGCCTGGAATTCCCTAAAAAAAATTCTCATCCGTGGGGAAGGAGCTCCTCGAGTTTTATTTCCGAGGAAAACTTGCTTTCCTCAATATTCCTGTAATTTTAATGGGGAAAACCATTAAGAAAGAGGATTAAAAATGCAAAGGCAAAGCCATAAATGAATCAGGGCAGGCTCTGAACCTCCTCGTTCGTCTATGGGAAGCAAAAAGGCGGCGGGTGACGAAACAGGACCCCGGCTGCAATTCCCACTTGGATCATTTTCCCATTATTTATTGCACTTCTCGTTGGGCAATCAAATTGGGGCGGTAATTAAGAGATGATTGAAAAGCAGCTTTGCAGCTTTTTTTTTTTTTTAAATCTCTCACGTGAAGCAATTTCCCCTCTTTTTGTCACTCGTGGGAAGCTCAGACTCACCTGAGCCGGGCAGGGACCCCCTTCCTTCATCCCGCTGATCCCAATCCTATTTCTTGCCCCGGAGCCAGCCCTGGCAGCGGGAGAGGCAGCGCTCCACGATGCTGGAAGTGCAGGAGTTGAGGCGGAACGGGCTCCGAGGGGGCGTTTGGGACTGGGTGTCCTTGGCATCTCCGGCGTCCCCAAGTCCCTGGGATTGGGATGCGCAGGGATCCGTGGAAATCCCGCTTTGGGACCCACATAGATCCATGGAAATCCCACTTTGGGATCCACAGGGATCCGTGGAAATCCCGCTTTGGGACCCGCAGGGATCCATGGAAATCCCGCTTTGGGATCTGCAGGGATCCGTGGAAATCCCGCTTTGGGACACGCACAGATCCGTGGAAATCCCGCTTTGGGATCTGCAGGGATCCGTGGAAATCCCAATTTGGGACCCGCAGGGATCCGTGGAAATCCCAATTTGGGACCCACAGGGATCCATGGAAATCCCGCTTTGGGACCCACAGGGATCCCCCAGGATCGTGCCCTGGGCCTGGCAGGGCTCGTCCGCGCCCAGCTCCACCACCTCAAGGGTGCAGGGCTCGGCCATCGGGAGCTCCTGGCAGGGCCCTTCCAGGCGGGTCCCGGCGGTCTCGGTGACTCCGAGCTCCTCCTGGGGAAGCGGGAAGGTCCCGGCGGCGTCGGGGGGACACAGCTCCACGGCCAGGATGGATTTCTGCAGCGGGAACGTCAGCACGCACATCCCGGGCGTCTCGAAGGTGAAGGGTTCCTCTGCCGAGCTCGGGATTTTCACGGGGTCCCCGCAGGGCCCGGAGTCCGCGGGGAGGGATGGGGAGGTGACCCCGAGGGGGTCACAGGGACAGGAGGGACAAACGTCCTGGCACGGGCAGGGATCCGCCTGGGAATTCTGCTCCGGGGCCACCACGGCGCAGGGATTGCTCTGGGATTGCTCTTCCAGGCAGGAACAGGGCGGGCACTGGGAATTCATCTCCCTGCGACACAGAGCTGGAAGAAAAAGGAAAAATTTCACAGCCAATCCCACAAAAAATCAGGGGAAAATTCCTCATTTTTTTTCACTTTTCTCTTCAAACTCCCAAAATCAGCTTTTCTCATTAAAATCTGCTCTGCTCTCAGCCCAACAATTCCAACAATTTGCCAGCTTTTTTGGGGGATAGTGATGGATTTGATTCACATTTTAAGTTTATAAATTTCAAGAGACTCCTTTCCCTTTTGTGTTGTTTTTCCTTCTCCAGTTGTTTTTCCCTTCTCCAGTTGTTTGGAATGGATCCTGGCTCTCCTGGTAGAACGAGCTTTAATCCCACTAAACCCAGCGCTGGAACAACAGGAATTTTCCAGAGCATCCCTGGAAATTCCAGAATTACAGCCAAGCCAGCGCGAGGGAAGATTTTTACCCTTTGAAACCTTCACCCCTGAGGAAATTGAGCACCACAAATCCCCCTTTTTCCAGTTTCCCGGGAATCTATTCTGGGAAACGAGCGCCGGGATCTGCAGGATCCCAAGGAGACTCACCCGGCTCGGGATGGGCAGGGCAGACGTGGCCGCGTTGTCCCGGGATGTTCCTGGTGTGTTCCCGGGCCTCCGGAGCCGCGCGGCTCCAGGCACCCCGGAGCTCCCCATGACCTCGCTCCGCCTCTGCCCCGCCAGGGATGATTTGCCTAATTATTTTTAATGGAAAACGCCTATTTCCATGGCTGGAGCCGGACCTGGGGCTCGGAAATTCACGTGGCCCCGCAGACGCCAGGGAGGAATTTGGGAAATGAGAGGATTCCCGGCCGGCTCTCCAATAATCACCAGGTGACGGGGCGGGTTTTTGGGATGCTCCAACATCCTCCGGCCCGACACCTCGTGAGGTCCATTAGGGGCAGGATGGGATGTGGGATCTGGGGGATTCTTTCATTTTGAGCCACGTCTGACCTTCTTCTGTCCTGTTTTTCCACGGAGCCGCTGGAAACTCTTCGCTCAGCGCTCGCCTCGTGATGTTTTCCGCCCGCTCCCGAAGTTCTGACTCAAATCCCGTCTCCGTTGTCGTGACGGTGGCGTTGTCCTCGTGCGGGACAAGCGAGCAGGTGACCGGAGGAGTGACCACCACCCTTTTCCCTTTATTATACCCAAAACCCGCTGAGTTCTACCCAGCTGGAAATTCATAAACCCAAAAATGTGAATCAAATCTGTTCCTGTCCCCCCCAAGAAAAAAACTTTGGCAAATCATTGGAATTGTTCAGCTGAGAACAGATTTGAGCAAGAAAAGCTCCTTTTGGGGGAGTTTGAACAGAAAAGCAGAAAAAAGGAGGAAATCTTTCCTGCAGTCAGCAGCAAACTCCCAACCCAAGGGGTCATGAATCCCAGATTTATTTATTTCCAGGAAATAACAAAAAACCCACACTGGACACTCAAATTTGGAGGCAGAAGAGGCAAAACCCTCCTTTGGTCTCCTGGTGGAGAAGGGCTTTGCCTCTGGTGCGTGTCACTCCTGTCCCTGGTTGTGTCACCGGGTGACTTCGGGCTGGGTGGCAGCAAGCAGAGGAGGAATTCCAGAGCCTTTGATGTCTCGGGGAACTGGTTGGGTCTCTCTTCCTTCTTTTCCAGGCAGGGATGACTTTTCCGCAGGGAGAAAGCGGCGGCTCCGAGCTGCGATGGCCGCGTGAAGTTTGTCACCTTCTCAGGCTGGGTGTGACCTCCCGGCACTGGGAATGGGCACAAAAATCGGCCCAAAGGCCACCGAGATCAGAGAGCTCCTCCCTCATCGCCCTGGGTGTCACCTGGTGGAGCTGGGACAGGTGGGAGAGGTCCTGGAAGGTCCTGGAGATCCTCGAAACGTGAAGGTTTCCCTGGAGGCAAATGGCCAAAATCCCAACAGATCAGAGAAATCAAATTTGAATTAAAAAGGAAATCAAAGAGTTGTGGCAGAAGTGACCAGCGGAACCAGGGATGGGAACGGAGCTGGGGAAGGGTCCGGAAAATCCTGAGGGAGCTGAGGGGGCTCAGCCTGGAGAAAAGGGGGATCCAAGGGGAATTTCAGGATTATCCAGGGGGGATTTGGGATCTGCCAGGGGGAATTTGGGATCTGATCCCAGGGCATGGGGCAGGACAAGAGGGAATGGCCTCAGGCTGTGCCAGGGGAGGTGCAGGGTGGGAAATTTGGGAAATTCCTCCTGGAAAAGGGAAAAGGCCTTGGAAGGGGCTCAGGGAGGAGTGGTCACCCCTGGAGGTGTCCGAGGAATTCCTGGATCACATCTGGAGCTGCCTCCAATTTGGGTCCCACAGCTCAAGAGCAACCAAGGCCGTCCAGGGACCTTGAGGAAAAGGTGGACTGGGAGAAGCTGAAGGATTTTTCCACCCTGGAAAGGATTTTGGGATGATCCTGGGGCCTCTTTGAGCAGTCCAAGATATTCATGGAGAGGATCTTCCAACTGAGGGAAAACTGTGCCCAGATTATCAGGAGTAAAACTCCCGGCAGAAGGAATATTGTGAGCCAGCCGAGCCCCTTCCGGAGTCCCATCCCACCTCCATCCCCCAAGTGCACCAAAACAGCTTTTTTTTCCGAAGTTCAATCCCGAGGGGGATTGTTTCCAGGCTGTCTCATCCTTTCCCAGTCCGTAGGAAATACGTGGATGGGGAATTCCTTGCAGTCATGAGAGTCCCATGTCCCCCCTCGGAGACATTAAAAATTACAACGTCGAGCGGAGTAATTGAAGGATTGGAGCGGAGCAGGTCTGGATTATTAAATATTTGATTTCCATACCCCTGAGGTGTCTCACTTCCGGAGCCGTGGACACTGAAATCCTATAAAAGGATTCCTATTGTCCTGCTCCTCAAGCCATTTTTGGTTTCATTTGGTGCTCGCTGGTGGAGAATTGGGTAAGTCCAGCTCGGTTTCCTGGGAAGTCACCTCGTGGTTGGGGTTTGGGTTTTTTTTTCATTTTGGAGCCGTGCAGAAGCAAATTAAAAGACTTAAAAGCGTTTCTGCTTGGGGATGTTGGGGTTGGGATTCCCCCAGGTTTTAATTCCGTCTTCTCCGGGGTTGATTTGCTGAGGGTTTTGCTATTTCTCCATCGAGCAGGACCAAATTCTCCCTCTCCCCTCGCCGCCTGTGTTTCACCCGGGGAATTGTTGGCGTTGGGAGAGATCAAAAGGCCAGGCTGGGACTTCAAAGGGGAGGAGTGGGAGGGGTGATAAGGAGTGGAGACTCTCAGGCTGCCAGGGAAGGCCGTGCCTGGCAGGAAAACCGGGCTGGGAAGAGCCAGGCGGATTTTGTGGGAAAAGCAGTGGCGGCAGAGCCTTTCCTCGGGGAGGTTTTCCAGCATGCAGCCTCCACTGGTGTCCTCTGGGTGAGGGCAGGGTGATCTGAAGCCTTTTTGGGTGAAATTAGGGAGGGAATGGCAAAGATTCATCCCAAACCAAGGGGAGGTGGAGGCTTCAGACCTTCCAGAAAACCTAAAGGAGCCCAAATAATTTTTTCCTTCCTGTTTTGAGAGGAAGCCGGTAGAAAACAGCCACGAATTTGTCTAAAACGCTTTCATGTGGAGTCACTTCCTCGCCTCACGGCTGTTTTCCCAGCTCAGGATGGCGCGGAAAAAGGACGATTTAATTCCCTGTACAAAACATCCCGGAATGTTTTCACACCTTTTAAATTTTATCTCTTTCCTGCTTCCAGCCTCCCCCCTTCCCCCCAAAAATGCGTCGCGCGACCGGCTGCCCGCTGAGCCAGATCTGCATCCCCCCTCCCGCCGTGCTGGTGAGAAGCTTCCCCGTGAGACCCAGCCCGGATCCCTGCGGCACCGCCGGCGGCTTCCAGTGCCTGCCCGCCCGCGGGAGCGCCTGCTGCCAGCCTGGCACCACCACCTACGTCAGCCTGGGTGGCCTCAGCGTGGCCACGGGCTGCGCTGGCCCCTGCGGCCTCGCGGCCACCGCGCGCGTCCCCCCGTGCTGCCTGGGCCTGGCCGAGTGCGCCACGCCGTGCGGGAACCCCGGCTGCCGCCGCTGCTGCTGCTGCTGCCGGGTGACCGAGAGCAGCGCCAGGAGCCAGGACTGCTGCCAGGAGGTGGCCAAGTGCTCCACAGCCACGTGCCAGGATCCGTGTTGTCAGGAGGTCACCAAGTGTGTCACCACATGTCAAGATCCGTGTTGTCAGGAGGTCACCAAGTGTGTCACCACATGTCAAGATCCGTGTTGTCAAGAGGTCACCAAGTGTGTCACCACATGTCAAGATCCGTGTTGTCAGGAGGTCACCAAGTGTGTCACCACATGTCAAGATCCGTGTTGTCAAGAGGTCACCAAGTGTGTCACCACATGTCAAGATCCGTGTTGTCAGGAGGTCACCAAGTGTGTCACCACATGTCAAGATCCGTGTTGTCAAGAGGTCACCAAGTGTGTCACCACATGTCAAGATCCGTGTTGTCAGGAGGTCACCAAGTGTGTCACCACATGTCAAGATCCGTGTTGTCAAGAGGTCACCAAGTGTGTCACCACATGTCAAGATCCGTGTTGTCAGGAGGTCACCAAGTGTGTCACCACATGTCAAGATCCGTGTTGTCAAGAGGTCACCAAGTGTGTCACCACATGTCAAGATCCGTGTTGTCAGGAGGTCACCAAGTGTGTCACCACATGTCAAGATCCGTGTTGTCAAGAGGTCACCAAGTGTGTCACCACATGTCAAGATCCGTGTTGTCAGGAGGTCACCAAGTGTGTCACCACATGTCAAGATCCGTGTTGTCAAGAGGTCACCAAGTGTGTCACCACATGTCAAGATCCGTGTTGTCAGGAGGTCACCAAGTGTGTCACCACATGTCAGGATCCGTGTTGTCAGGAGGTCACCAAGTGTGTCACCACCTGTGTGGACCCCTGCTGTAAGAAGGTGACCACGTGCACCACAACGTGCCAAGATCCATGTCACAAAGAAGTGACCAAGTGCACCACGACGTGTGTGGACCCCTGCTGCCAGGAGGTGACAAAGTGTGTCACCACAATGTGCCAAGATCCCTGCTGCAAGGAGGTCACCAAGTGTGTCACCACCGCATGCCAGGACCCCTGCTGCAAGGAGGTGACCACGTGCAGTACAACGCACCAGGATCCTTGTTGTAAGGAGGTCANCCAAGCGTGTCACCACATGCCAAGATCCCTGTGGCAAGGAGGTCACTAAGTGTGTCACCACGTCCCAGGATCCCTGCTGCAAGGAGGTGACCACATGCACCACAACATGCCAAGACCCGTGTTGCAAGGAAGTGACCACGTGCACCACCACATGCGTGGACCCGTGCTGTCAGGAGGTCACCAAGCGTGTCACCACGTGTGTGGACCCGTGCTGTCAGGAGGTCACCAAGCGTGTCACCACGTGTGTGGACCCGTGCTGTCAGGAGGTCACCAAGCGTGTCACCACGTGTGTGGACCCGTGCTGCCAGGAGGTCACCAAGNGTGCAGAACCAGGTGTGTGGATCCCTGTTGTCAGGAGGTCACCAAGTATGTCACCACGTGTGTGGACCCGTGTGGCAAGAAAGCCCCCAGGGGCCTCACGCCGTGTTACGAGCCCTGCTGCAAGAAGGTGACCAAGTGGAGCAGCCCGTGGGTGATTCCGTGGTGCAAGAAAGGGGCCAAGTCCAGCGCCAGATCTGGAGATCCCTGCTCCAAGAAGGGGTCCAAGTGCAGCTCCAGTGCATGCTACAAGAAGGTGCCCAAGTGCTCCACCCCGTGCCAAGACCCGTGTTGTGTGACCAGGTGTGACCCCAGGTGTGTGAACCCGTGTTGTCAGGAGGTCACCAAGTGCGTCACCACGTGCCAAGATCCCTGCTGTGTCACCACACGTACCACCAGGTGTGTGGACCCCTGCTGTGGCAGAGTGACCAAGTGCACCACCAGGTGCGTGGATCCCTGCTGCGTGGCCAGATGTGCCACCAGATGTGTGGATCCATGCTGCCAGGAGGTCACCAAGTGTGTCACCACATGCCAGGATCCCTGCTGTGTCACCACACGTACCACCAGGTGTGTGGACCCCTGCTGTGGCAGAGTGACCAAGTGCACCACCAGGTGCGTGGATCCCTGCTGCGTGGCCAGATGTGCCACCAGATGTGTGGATCCATGCTGCCAGGAGGTCACCAAGTGCGTCACCACGTGCCAAGATCCCTGCTGCCAGGAGGTCACCAAGTGCGTCACCACGTGCCAAGATCCCTGCTGTGTCACCAGATGTGCCACCAGCTGTGTTGATCCCTGCTGCCAGGGAGTGACCACGTGTGCCACCACGTGCCAAGATCCCTGCTGTGTCACCAGATGTGCCACCAGCTGTGTTGATCCCTGCTGCCAGGGAGTGACCACGTGTGCCACCGGATGTGTGGACCCGTGTTGCCAGGGGGTGGCCAGGCGCGTCGCCACGTGCCAAGATCCCTGCTGTGTCACCAGATGTGTCACCAAGTGTGTGGACCCCTGCTGCCAGGGGGTGACCACCTGCCAAGACCCCTGCTGCCAGGATGTCACCAAATGTGTCACCACCACCTGCCAGGACCCCTGCTGCCAGGGGGTGACCACCTGCACCACCACGTGCCCAGCCCCGTGCTGTGTCCCCAGCTGTCCCCCTCCGTGTGCGGACCCCTGCTGCGCCGCCCCGCAGTGCCGCGGGGGCGCCCAGGTTGTCACCAGGTGCGCCGACTCCTGTGCCACCACCTGCGTCACCCAGACGTGCCCGGTGTGCGGCCAGCGCTACTCCGTCTCCTGCTGCCCCAAATTCCGGGCTCGCTGAGGGGCTCCGGGCTGGGGTCCCGAGGAGACCCCGCTCCCCGGGGAGGTTTCCCCGTGGGATCTCCACAGGAAGAGTAAATCCTCGCGTTCTGCCCCGTTCCTGCTGTTTTTAACCCCAAGAAAGCGCCATTCCTCGTTCCTCGCGGGATGTCACCGAGCGATTTTGTGCCCCCGGGATCGCCCCCCGGGAGAAAGAATCCGCAGTTCCCCCTTGCACCCGGAGTGTGGTGGAGGATTTCCCCTCTTTGTTCTTCCTCCTGATCTTTTTCCTTTCTGAAACAATAAAAGAAACGATCTTGGCGTCGGCCTCGCACATTTCCTTGGCTTCCCGCCCTTTATCCTTTTAATTCCTTCCCTAAAATTCTGATTTTTGTAAAAAAAAAAAAATGCTTGGGAAGGTCTCACCAGGGTTGTGGAATCATGGAATGCCCTGAGGTGGAAGGGACACACGAGGATTATCAAATCCAACTCCTGGCCCCACCCAGGCCATCCCAAAATCCCACCAAAATCCCACCGTGTCCCCGGGAGCGCTGTCCCGGGGCTCTGGCGGGTTTGGGATGGTGACCCCATCCCTTGGGGAGCCTGGTCAGCGCTCCCACACTCTTTTACTGAAATCCACCCCAATTCCCAGCCCCTGGCACATCTCCAGCCCTTCCCTCAATCCTGACACGGGCCTGAAATCCCAGATCAATGTCTGAAATCCCAGATCAATGTCTGATATCCCCGATCAATGCCTGAAATCCCAGATCAATGTCTGATATCCCCGATCAATGCCTGAAATCCCAGATCAATGTGTGATATCCCAGATCAATGTCTGATATCTGAGATCAATGTCTGATATCCCAGATCAATGTGTGAAATCCCAGATCAATGTCTGAAATCCCAGATCAATGTCTGATATCTGAGATCAATGTGTGATATCCCAGATCAATGTCTGAAATCCCAGATCAATGTCTGAAATCCCAGATTAATGTCTGAAATCCCAAATCAATGTCTGAAATCCTAGATCAATGCCTGAAATCCCAAATCGATGTTTGAAATCCCAAATCAACGTCTGATATCCCAGATCAATCCGTGAAATCCCTGATCAATGTGTGAAATCCCTGATCAACGTCTCAAATCCCAGATCAAGTCTCAAACCCCAGCTCATTCCCACGGGCTGGAAAAACCCCCGGAAACCCCAAAACCGGGGAATTCTCCCAGCGCTCCCCACCACTCCCACCGCTCGGTCCCAAATCCCCGCACGGGGCTCGGGACCGTCCCGGGAGGCTCCCGGGGCTGAGCTCCGCAGGTTCCCGGCCCGGGGAGGGTTCGGCGGAGCAAATCCCGCTGGGAATGCGGGCGGGACGGGCGGGGGCGGCGGCAGACGGGGTGGGACCGTCTGGGAGCTCCTCTGGAGATGCCCCAAGGCCCGCGGTTGGTGACAGCCTGCGAGCTCCACCCGCGCAGCTCTGTTCCCAAATCCCACCCTGTTCCCAAATCCTCCTCCGTTCCCAAATCCCCCTCCGTTCCCAAATCCCACCCTGTTCCCAAATCCTCCTGTGTTCCCAAATCCCTCTCCGTTCCCAAATCCTCCTGTGTTCCCAAATCCTCCTCCGTTCCCAAATCCCCCTCCGTTCCCAAATCCCACCCTGTTCCCAAATCCCCCTGTGTTCCCAAATCCCCCTCTGTTCCCAAATCCCCCTCCGTTCCCAAATCCCACTCTGTTCCCAAATCCTCCTGTGTTCCCAAATCCCTCTCCGTTCCCAAATCCCTTTCCATTCCCAAATCCTCCTCTGTTCCCAAATCCTCCTCCGTTCCCAAATCCCCCTCCGTTCCCAAATCCTCCTGTGTTCCCAAATCCTCCTGTGTTCCCAAATCACTTTCCGTTCCCAAATCCTCCTCTATTCCCAAATCCTCCTTCATTCCCAAATCGTCTCTGTGGGGTTTCATCCCACCCCAAAACTCTAAAATTCCTTAAAATTCTCTGCAAGCAACGATGTCCTCCTCTCCTGCTCCCAAATCCCTCAGTTTTATGGGAAATAAAATGTAGGTGGGAAAAAAAAAAAAAGCTTTTGGATTAATTTTTCCCTTCCAGCGTGGTGCTGGCAGGGGATTTAATCCTTCACGTGTCCATGAAATTCAGATTTAAATAATCTCGGAGCAGCAGAGAGCAGAAACACCACTGCCAGGAAAAAAAAACCCAAACAACCAGGAATTCTAGAAATTAAGGGATTCCGGAAACCTGGGTGTTTATTCCACACCTGTGAATTTAAAACAGGCAGAAAATTGCTGTCACTACAAGGAAATGTTGTAGAATCCCCCTGGTTCCTCTGCCAGGTGAAGTTCTCCAAGCTCCAAAATTTCCATGGAGATCGAAACGATTTTATCCACTAAAGTAAAAAAAAAAAAAATCCAGATACTTCTCCTGAAAAAAAAAATTGAGACAATCAAAGCAAAGAAGGCAAAGAGATAAAAGAGGTGAGGAATTTTTTTTATTTTTTTTCCCTAACCGCAGTCAGTTCCTCCTTCCCAGGTTTAATTACTCAGGTGCTAATTGCCATTCTTGCCTGAGCGCTCACCTCGGGAGTAAACAGGAAAAGGGGCCGGAACGGTGGGGTTTGGGTTCCTGGCGTGGCTGGACCCAAATTCCAAATTATCCCTCGGGCACGGACTGGAGGAGCCACTCACGTCCATGTGAGGCTTAATGTCCTCTTCCCTCACCCTGCTGGCATCCCAAAAATTCCAGGGCTCCCGGAGCCACCTGGACACTGCCCAGGGAGCCGGGCCAGACCCTCCCACCTTCCCCAGGTGTGGGAATGAGGAGAGGGGAAAGTTGGGGCTGATGGAGGCCCGGGAAGGGTTAATTGCACCCAGGTGTGGGCAGGAAAATGGAGAGAATCCCTGATTTCAGTGAGGATTGATCCCAACAGAGAAAAAAATCCCTTTTCCCGCTGGGGAAAATGGGAATTCTGCACAGGGTTGGTGCGGTTGGACCCGGACCCCGTGTCCGGTTCTGGAAAATCACGGGAAGAGGGACGGGGAGGGGCTGGAAAGGGGCCAGGGGTGGAAAAGGAGCTGGGGAAGGGTCTGGAAATCCTGAAATCCTGAGGGAGCTGGGGGAGCTCAGCCTGGAGAAAAGCGGGATCCAGGGGGAATTTGGGATCTGCCAGGGGGGATTCGGGATCTGATCCCGGGAAACGGGGCAGGACAAGAGGGAATGGCCTCGAGCTGTGCCAGGGGAGGCTCAGGGTGGGAAATTCGGGGAAATTCCTCCTGGAAAAGGCCTTGGAAGGGGCTCGGGGAGGGTTGGCCACCCCTGGCGGTGCCCGAGGAATTCCTGGAATTCTGGGTGACCGGGTGGGGATCGGGCACAGCTCGGACTCGATGTTCTGGGAGGTCTTTCCCAACCTCGGGGGTTTTGGGAAAAATCCTGGAAAATCTTTGGCCCTCCAGCGCAAGACGGGATCGGACCCTCGGGGCTGGGGGTGCTGCCCTCGCGGGATTCCCTCATGGAATTCCCTCACGGAATTCCCTCCGGAACGCCCGCCCGGGCCGCTGCGGGAGGAGCCACCGGAGCCACCACCGGAGGACGTCGCTGTGGGCTCCTGACTCACCGCCACCAACGTGACGGCTCCGAGGACTCCAGCTGCCCGTAAATGTGATGGAGATTCCCAAGTGCCAATTAGGGATAACGATCCAAGCCCGTGGTGACGCTCCCGCGTGTGGGGAGTGCGGATCCCTTCACGTCTCCCGAAACAAGCCGCTTTTGGGAGCCGGATTAGCAATTTCTTGCTAATCAAAGTTAACTACAGGGTTGTAAAACAACTCGGGGTAGAAAGGGAGGCGCAGGACCGGTCCTCGGAGATGGTTTTGAGGTGAGCCCGGAGCTGTTCCAACCGGAATATGGGATATTCCTGGGGAAAATAAGAATTGGAAGCTGCTCTGGGGGGAAAATTTCCACACCCGGCAGCTCGAGGAGGAGAAGATGAGAAGGGAGGGATTCATCTGCCTAAAAATTCAGCTCCCAAAGCCGAGCTCTGCTGGGCGCAGTTTCTCCTGCCGTGGCAAGGGAGGCGTTTAAGACAAACCACACTCGGCCAGTCCCAGTTTATCCCCGGGAAAGCCTCCGGGGAGCGGAGAGAAGCTGCACGTGGGGAGCTGAGTCTGTGGAAAAGCTGAGCCAAAAAAAGGATGACAAAAACCGCGGGGACCCGTCAGCTCCGGGTGGAATTCCCGGTGTAGGCGCTGGGAAGGAACCGGTGCTGATGCCTGGAATTCTCCGGGACACTCCGGGCTTGGGGCGTAAACAGGACGTGCTGCCCGTGCTGGGTTGGTTGGTTTTTGGGGTGGTTTTTTCCCCCTATTTAGCATTTTTGTGGTGGTCACAGTCCCATTGAGACATCTGAGAGAAACGTGGATTTTCCATCACCAGCAAAACTTTAATAAAAATTGTATCCTGGGCCTAAATCCCACTTAAACTAGAGCCTTTTGTACTTTTCTGGGAGGGAAAGGCATCTTGAAAATGAGGATTATTCTGCCTTGAATGGCTTGAAATGTTCGTCAAAGGGCCTGGAGTTGTGTCCCTGTTGGAATTTCCAAGCACAGATGGTGTTAATCCACAGAGAGAATGGGTTGGACAGATGAAATAATTTAATTTATCAGGAAAACGGGGACCTGAAGGTTTTTTGGGAGCGCTGGAGGATCGGTTGTGCCTTCCCATGAGAATTAGGACAGGGCATTTCTCATAGTAAATCCAATTAATTATCCATCTTCCCTAATAACAGCCATCCCACGCTGGGAAAACTCCAGGGATCAAACCCCAACATTTATGGAAATAAGGCCACGGAAAGGTCCCAGCGCATTAAATCCCATTCCGAAAACCAATTAATTCCGCACCCGCTGGTTTGGTTTTTTTAATTTTAATGACCCCGCCATTCCCGTTGGGAACCGCATGACCGGGATCGGAGCGCGGCTGCCTCAGCATCACCTGCTTTCCTGGAAGAGGGCTTCCACCAAAAATTAGGATGCAAACAAACATGCAAAGCACGTTGGAGGCGGAGCCTGCCGGGGCAGTTTGTGGTCAGCTGTCCGTCCCCCTGGGCTCCCGCGTTTCCGGAGCTGACGCCACTCCGGCCGTATAAAAGGTTGGGATTTGGAGGCTCCCGCCAGTTCCTTTGGCTTCTCCGTCGCTCGCCAGGACCGGTGACCCGGTAAGTCCTCCTGGGCTTTATCGGGGAATTGTTATCAGGATTATCTCGTGGAAAAGAGAGTTCATTCCGTGTCCTCGGAAAGCTTCGCTGCCGTGCTTCTCTTCTGGGATTTGTCCTGGAATTGGGGGTTTTGTTTGGGGTTTGCTCTGCCTGGAGGAGCTTTGGAGAAGTCAGCTCCTCCAGAAGTGTGGCTGCTTCTCCTCCTCCCTCCTGTTCCATCCTGGCTAATTTGTTCCTGCCTCATTAAGGCTGGGAATTAAATAAATTAAGGGATGCTGTGGAGCAGCTCCCAGGACTTCAAACGGGGTGGGTGGGAAGAGGCTCTGGGAGGAGGGAGCTGCAGGATTCCTGCGGGCAAAGCCGGGGGAGACCTCTGGGAGAAGCCTGGAGGAGGAAATGAGCTGGAAATGGGAGCTACAGCCTCTGGGCCAAGCCTTCCCTCACGGAAAGATGAGCTCCATTAATTCCCAAAAAAATTCCAGTGATGTCCCAGGATCTGGGGGGACATCAGGATGGGAGAGCTGGGAATGTTCATCCCCTGGAGCCTTTTCCAGGAGCTGCAGGGGCTCCAGGGAAGCTGGAGAGGAACTTTTCCTCAGGAACTGCAGGGACAGGACGCGGGGAATGGGTTTACACTGAAATATGGGAAATTTAAGTTGGATATTGGGAAGGACCTGTGAGGGCGGTAAGGCCCTCAGGTTACTCCGTGGATTCCCCATCCCTGGAAGCGTCCAAGGCCAGGTTGGACAGGTCTTGCAGCAGCTTGGTCTGGGTTGGAACGAGATGATCTTTGAGATCCCGCCCAACCCAAACCATCCCATGACTCCATGGGATAATGGCGGGACTTGTGGCCTCTGGGCTTTGCGGTTGGGAATTCCCAGCGCGGGGGACGTGCCCAGGTGGGTGTGAGGAGCTGATCAGAAAGAGCCGAGCGCTGGAACATCTGCTGATGGAACTGAGACTAGGAGGTAGTTGAGGTATTTTTGAGGTAAATTGAGGCATTTTTGTGTTATGGCTTCTACAACGTTGGCAAGCCCATAAAATTCAGGATTTATGGCTCAGGGCTTCCTAATAAGGTCCTAACTAAGGAAGGGGTTCTCTGGCAGCCTTAATTCCTGATAAATAATAAACCCGGGATTGGCCCAGACCACAGTGCTTACAAAGCCAAGCTCACAGATTTGATCCCTGCAGGCGCCATTCCCTGAAGAGCTGGACCTGACGAGATCCCTGTGGGTCCCTTCCAGCTCCAGAACCCGGGAATCCCGGCCACGGGCGGCTTTTCCTAACATTCCCCAGCCGAACACGAAGCCGCCGAGACCTCGCACCGCGAACCGCGCCGCGACGTTCACGCGCCGATACCCTGCTAATTTTGGTTTTGTCTCTTTCCCAGATTTTTCCCAGCTCTTTCCCGCTGCCCCGGCACCTCCCCAGGATGTCCTACTACTACGAGCAGTGCAAGCAGCCCTGCCTGCCCCCTCCCATCTGCCTGCAGAAGTGCGGCAAGTGCCCGCAGCCCTGCGCCAGCCAGTGCGTCGAGGTCTGCCAGGCCCCCTGCGCCACCCAGTGTGCCACCAGCTGCGCCCCTCAGTGCGTGGATGTTTGCGCCCCTCAGTGCGTGGATGTCTGTGCCACCCAGTGTGCCACCAGCTGCGCCCCTCAGTGCGTGGATGTTTGCGCCCCTCAGTGCGTGGATGTCTGTGCCACCCAGTGTGCCACCAGCTGCGCCCCGCAGTGCGTGGATGTTTGTGCCCCTCAGTGCGTGGACGTCTGTGCCCCGCAGTGCCCCGCCCAGTGCCCCGAGCCCTGTGTCACCAAGTGCGTGGAGAAGTGCCAGGCCGAGGTTTGCAGCACCAAGTGCGTGGAGTCGTGCGAGACCGTGTGCCTGGAGCCCTGCTCCCGCCCCTGCTGAGCCCGACCCGGCTCCGGTGGCCGGTGAGGAGCCGAGGCCGTGGGTTCCGGGATGAAAAACGCGGCGTGGACCCACCGGCGACGCAACGAGGCCTCTCCTGCTCTGATCCCACGTTTCTCTCTGAGTGTTCCCTGTGTTTTCATTCCTGCTCCTGCCCGGCATTCCCGATGTTCTAGCCTTGGGAATCTCGGGAAGCGCTGTCAGCAGCTGGTGGTGGACGGTGTCGACGCTTTTCCCCTTCCCCTCTCCTCTTGTGTCTCCCCAGTCTTGTAAATTCTCTGTGCAGCAATAAAAAAATGACCATCGATGGCACCGGGTGTCTCTTGTCCTTCTTCTCTCAATTTCCGCGACTTCAGACCCCAAAATATCTTCCTTAATTTCCATTTTCAAAAGTGGCTAGGGAGGGTTTTGTGCCCGAAGTAAAAAGGTTTTTTATGTGGAGAAATTCCTACTAATTCGACAAGGTCTGGTCAATTCTTTTTTGAGAGATGCCTGAAATTATTGATAGAAATTTGATTTTCCAGGCAGAATTTAGGTCTTCAGGGCTTGGGATTCTGGAGGCAAATCCTAGAAACCGTTAAAAGGCGAATTTAAGTGGAAGAAAGAATTAAATTAATAAAGGAATTGAACACCTGGAAGGCACAATTTTAAATAAATATAAATACATCTTTTTTCTAGATTCGTTTGAAGCTGAAGGTGACAGCGTTGTCTGGAGGGAGTTAAACCCATAAAACCCCAAATCCTGGAGATATTTCAGACACCCCACTGTGTCCCAGGCGGGGCCTGTGGCTTTCCTCACCTCCGGCTCCGTGCTGGCCACGTCTGGGAATGTCGAAACCGCTCCCCACCCACCCCCTCATTACGGGAAGGGTGGGGAACGTCTGATCTGGAGAAGAAAAGAGAGATATTTATATTTGGGGGTGTGCCAACGCTGTTTCCAAATCCCCTTTGCAATCTGCAGGTGCGGAGGCCAGGAGCAGGTTCCTCTTTGCGTCCCTCGCTGTCGACACCAGGAGGTGACACCGGCAGGTGACACCAAAAGGTGACACCAGAAGGTGACACCCTCAGACACGGGAGGCAAACACCTGAGCACACAGCTGCAAAGCAGGAGCAGAAATTCCCCCCCAAAAACGGATGGGGAAGTGAGGAATCAGCACCTGGAATTCTCCCATGGAATTTGCGGGTCCAGGCTCTGCCTCAGTGGTGACTCGGAGGTGGCACTTTTGTGGCATCTTGGGGGCATGGGAAAGGTTTTAGGAATCAGGGCGAACAACCCCACACCTGGGCCAGAAATTCCCAGGGAAATGGATGGGGGAAATGAGGAATTTGCACCTCAAATTCCTCCCGAGGAACCCAAACCTCCGAGGCTCCAAGCTCTGCCTCGGAGGCGCCACTTTTGCGACACCTCGGGGGCACGGAAAAGGTTTTAGCCAGGAATCATGGAAAAACAAAACCCAACTCCTACACCTGAACAGACCTGGGCTGGAAATTCCCAGGAAAACGGAAGGGGAAATGAGGAATTTGTGCCTCAAATTTGTGCCCCTTTGGGGGGTCTGGAACGCCACTTTTGTGTCCTCTTGGAGGCCTGGAAAGGTTTTAAACCATGAATCATGGAAAAGGTTTAAATCAGGAATCTCGTGGAGTTCCTCTGATCCACGAGTCACCTGATTCTGGAGCATCTTCATCCCCAGCCACTGGAATTTTTCCATTTCCTCTGGGAATGGGGATCACGGGAGCGCCTGGAAAACCCAGAGGAGGTGGCCGGAGGGACCTGCTGTGCTCCCAGCATTTCCTGTGGCCAAGCCCTGGCCATCTGTGGTCAGTGCCGGGAATTGCTGGAATTCCCGGGATATTTGCAATAAATTAGGGATATTTCATCAGGTGGAGGAGCCTGGAAAACCTTCCTCATTTCTTGGCCGGGAGGGAAAATAAAAAAAAACTTGCATTCCCATTTTTGGGAGTGGGAATTAGAGAAGAAGAACAACAAAATCCAGAACCGTGGGGTTCCAAACTGGGATCTGGTGCCTTTCCCGGGACACAGGACAGATTCCCAACCCCACTCAGATTTCTGGAGATTTCAGGTGCTGCGCAGCCAAAATGATCCCTAAAACTCATTCCCGAGTGGACGTGAGCTGTCCCAGCTGCCGGGATCTCTGCCCGGGACAGAATTATTAAGGAATTATTAAGGAATTATTAACAAATCACCCGGCGATGAGCAGCCCTGGGCGCGCCCCGCCTGGAGAACACCCCGTCCCCCGCAGCCGGCAGAGGAGGGAATCTCTCCCAGACTTTTGACCGAGGTCCAGGAGGTGGGAGCGGAGCCGGTTCCGGTTGTGAAAGATTCTGGTCACCGAGTTTAAGCCGGAGTCACCGGCGGGGATATAAAAGCCACTCCTCCGGGGAGCTCCACACCCGCCGCGGATCCTCCTCAGCTCTCTCCTCGAGCAGGACGTGCCAGGTGAGTCCTCTCCTGCCCGGGGTGGGGAAAAATGGGATTTTTCGCTGTTTTCTTCCTCAGTCTGGCGTTGTTTCCCCAAAAAAATTCCGCCTGTGGCGGGCGGAAAAGCGTCTCATGGAATTTCGGGAGTTTTGGGGCTCTTTGGGTCAGAACTCTGGGATAATTTTTCCTGGATGGATAAAGAATCCTGTGGATCACCAAAGGCTGGCGTCCATGGGCAGATGGCGGAAGAGCTTCCCGGATTTCCGGGGATCCCGGCTCCATTTCCTTGGATAAAATCCTCAATCCGCCTGAATTTCATGGCCCCAGGTGTGGCTCCTGCTCTGGGGGTCTCAGAGATGTGGTGGTTCCAAAAATTGGTATCAAGTATTGGGAATATTATCAAATATTTGGGACTGGTATCAAATATTGGGAATATTATCAAATATTGGGAATATTATCAAAGATTGGGAATATTATCAAATATTGGGAATATGATCAAATATTGGGAACATTATCAAATATTGGGAATATTATCAAATACTGGGACTGGTATCAAATATTGGGAATATTATCAAATACTGGGACTGGTATCAAATATTGGGAATATTATCAAATATTGGGATAGGTATCCAATACTGGGATTGTTATCAAAGGGTTTTTCCCTCTCCAAACTCCCAGTCCTGAGATTTTCCCAGTTTTCCGCTCCTCTTTGGCTCCTTTTCTTGGAGCTTCTCCTTGAGTTCAGCTTTCCTCCAAACCCACATTTTCCCCAGATTTTTAAAGTCGAGATTCCCAGGGGAAAAAATGAGCAGCGGGAAGGAAGGAAGGGAAACCCCTGGTGCCGTTTGTCTCCTCTCCGGCTCTGCAGCCTTTCCCTGGCTTTGTTAGGCTGGGTTTTGCCTCTGATCCTCGTTTTAGGCACGGCTATTCCCTGATCCTGCAGTGGATGGGATGGGATCAAAAAAAAAACCCCAATGAGGGGTGGGGAACAACTCCCCAAAATTTGGGCTGAGCTGCAGCACCCTCAGGGATTTAATTCCAGGAGTTGCCTGTGCTGGGCCCAGGATTAAGCTTAAATCTTGAGGCAGAGGCAGCACCCAGACTCTCAACACCCCAAAAAGGTGAATTTATTTGGGGGTACAGAAACCCCCAAAACTTGGTATGAAAATTCCCACAACTTGAAAAGAAATCCCCAGAACTTGGTATAAAATCCCCCAAATCTTGGTACAAAAATACCCAAAACTTGGTATGAAAGCCCCCAAAACTTGGTATAAAAAAACCCCCAAAACTTGATTAAAAAATCCCCAAAACTTGGTATAAAAACTCCCACAACTTGANAAAAAGCCCCCAAAACTTGGTGTAAAAAAATCCCCAAAACTTGGTAGAAAACCCCCCAAAACTTGGTAGAAAACCCCCCAAAACTTGGTATAAAAACCCCCAACACTTGGTATAAAAAACCCCAGAAGCTGGTATAAAAAAATCCCCAAAATTTGGTATAAAAAAATCCCAAAAGCTGGTATAAAAATCCCCAAAACTTGATATAAAAATCTCCACTACTTGGTTAAAAAATCCCCCAAAACTTGGTAGAAAACCCCCCAAAACTTGATTTAAAAAAACCACAAAAGTTGGTATAAAAAACCCCCAAAATTTGCTATAAAACCCCCAAAACTCAGTACAAATTTAAGCCTAAACCCCGCTCGGTTCTCTCCCTGATTTTGAATTCCAGGATGTCCCAGCAGCAGAAGCAGCCGCAGCAGATCCCGGCCCAGTGCCAGCAGAAGTGCGGGGCCCTGCCCAAGGGGGTCCAGCAAAGCCAGGCCTCCAAAGGCCAGGCCAAGGCGGCCGTGAAATGCCCCCCGCAGCAGCAGCAGCAGCAGCAGTGCCCCAAGCAGAAGTAGGAGCCGTCCCAAATCCCAAAAAAAATCCCAAATCCTGCTTTTCCCGCCTCTCCTGGCTCCTGGAACATCTCCGGACCTGCAGGCGCCTGCTCCGCTCCCAGCCGGAATTTCCTCCTAACGAGATGCGCTTAATTAGGGTTCAAAAATGATAAATGAGTGGCGGGGCTGGCTTTAATTCCGAGTTTAATTTGGGATGTGGTGCAATAAAATGGTGCAATGGCCTCGTGGTTGTTTCCTGGTGTTTTTGTTGGCGATTTTCTCCCATTTTTTCTTCTCTTTCTCTTTTGTTTTCTCCTAAAATATCGACTTCAAGCACACACAAACCCCGGCTTTTGCAGGCTGAGCCTCCTCTCCATCTTTTTCAGGGGAAGCCGTTGAAAATCCCCAAAACTTGGAATAAAAATCCCCAAAACTTGGTTAAAAAAATCCCCAAAACTTGGTATAAAAAAAGCTCAGTATAAAAACCACCAAAACTTGATTAAAAAAAATACCCAAAACTTGGCATAAAAAAAACTAAAAC
>VWZV01000731.1:25855-37843 GCA_013397155.1 Irena cyanogastra
CAAAACTTGGCATAAAAACCCCCAAAACTTGATATTAAAACCCCCCAAACCTCAGTATAAAAATCCCCAAAACCTGGTATAAAAATCCCAAAATCTTGGTACAAAACCCCCCAAAATGTGGTATAAAAAAAAATCCCCAAACTTGGTATAAAAACCCCCACAATTTGATTAAAAACTCCCCAAAACTTGGTATAAAAATCCCCAAAACTTGGTATAAAAATCCCCAAAACTTGGTATGAAACCCCCCAAAACTTGGTATAAAAATCCCCAATACTTAGTATAAAAATTCTCTAAACTTGGTATAAAAACCTCCAAAACTTGATTAAAAAACCCCAAAACTTGGTACAAAACTCCCCAAAACTTCGTATAAAAATCCCCCAAACTTGGTACAAAAATCCCTAAAACTTGGTATAAAAATCCCCAAAACTTGGTACAAAAATCCACAAAACTTGGTATAAAAACTCCCACAACTTGATTAAAAAAATCCCCAAAATTCGGTACAAAAATCCCCCAAACTTGGTACAATATCCCCCAAAACTTGGTAAAAAAATCCCCAAAATTTTGTATAAAAACCCCCAAAACTTGACATAAAAACCCCCAAAACTTGGCATAAAACCCCCAAAAATTGATATAAAAATCTCCACGACTTGGTTAAAAAACCCCCCAAGCTTGCTATAAAACCCCCACAACTTGATTTAAAAAATCCCCCAAACTTGGTATAAAAATCCTCAGAACTTGGTATAAAACCCCCAAAACTTGGTATAAAAATTCCCAGAACTTGTTTAAAAACTCCCCAAAACTTGGTGCAAAATCCCTGAAACTTGGTATAAAAATCCCCGAAACTTGGTATAAAAATCTCCCAAAAGTTGGTATAAAAACTTCCAAAACTTGATACAAAAATCCCCAAAACTTGGTTTAAAACCCCCCACAACTTGATTTAAAAAATCCCCCAAACTTGGCATAAAAATCCTCAGAACTTTGTATAAAACCCCCAAAATTTGGTATAAAAACCTCCAAAACTTGGTATAAAAATTCCCACAATTTGATTTTAAAAACCTCAACACTTGGTATAAAAATCCCCACAACTTAATTAAAAAACCCCCAAAACTTGGTACAAAACGCCCCAAAATTTGATACAAAAATCCCCACAACTTGGTTATAAACCCCCCCAAACCTTCGCATAAAACTTCCCAAAACTTGGTATAAAAGCCCCCAAAATTTGGTATAAAACCCTCCAAAACTTGGTACAAAAATCCCTAAAACTTGGTATAGACCACCCAAAACTCGGTACAAAAATCCCCCACGAACCAGGAACAAAAACCCCAAACTCGGCACTGGAAGTCGCTTTTATTGTGGAATTTTCACAGTGAGACAAATCCCGGCCGGAATTCCTCCTTGGTCCCGGCTCAATCCCTTCCCAAACGCGTCTGGAGCGCGGTTAATGACCCAGGAATCACCAATTAATGATCCAGAAATCACCAATTAATGATCCGGAAATTCCGTAATTATGGAGTAGTCTCGGCCTGAGCTGCTCTTTGACAGCTCCGAGGAAATTCAAGGGGAGAGAGGATTTATCCTAAAAATTATTCCTTTTTTCCCCCATTCCCAAAGGATTCTTTAATTCCACCCAGCTCGGATTTATCCTAAAATTCTTCCTTTTCTTCCTCAATCCCAAAGGATTCTTTAATTCCACCAAAGCTGGATCTATCCTAAAAAAAAAATCTTCCTTTTTTTGCCCTCAGTCCCAAAGGATTCTTTTTTAATCCCACCAAAAATTCCGCACTAATTCCCGATTTGGGAACTTTTGAGCGTTTTCGCGGCAGATTCCCGCACAAATCGGATTTTTTAATAGGGAAAACTTCCCAAATTCCAGGTGGGACAGGCAGAAAAAAAAGGGGATGAGCTCTTCCCTGACTTTGGGGCTTTTTTCGCTTTTGCTCCATGATTTTTTGGGGGGGATTTCTGGGCATTCCAAAGCCGCGCGATTGGGGAAAAGGGGCAGGAATTTGGGAAGGTGAAGGTGAATTTTTCCCTGCTGGAAAGCATTCCCGACGGGAATTCCCTGCTGTTAGTAAAGGACGAGGCGTTAGCGGGAGGGGCGGCTGGAAGGAATTCCTGCCAAAAGCTCTGAAAGGGTTAAAAAAAAAATTAAAAAACAAAAACAAACAAAAAGGTTTGGAAAAACTTCTGGATTCGGGGAGAAAAATCTCCGGGTTGGGGATTTTCCCTCTACTTCTGCCACGGGCCGGGCTGCTCCAGCTGCTGCTCCAGGGGAGGGAATTTCTCGGGAATCTCGCGGAATTCCTGCTTTTCCTGGGAGCACGGGGCGGGCACCGGGATCTCCTGGAATTCCTGCTTTTCCTGGGAACACGGGGCGGGGTCTGGGACCGGGATGGGGACAGGGGTGTCCTTGCACTCCTGTTTTTCCGGGATGGACACCGGGATTTCCTTGCACTCCTGTTTTTCCTGCACGGACACCGGAGTTTCCTTGCATTCCTGCTTTTCCTGGGCACATGGAACGGGCTCGGGGCATGGGACCGGGATGGGGACAGGGGTGTCCTTGCATTCCTGCTTTTCTGGGACGGAAACCGGGATTTCCTTGCACTCCTGCTTTTCTGGGACGGAAACCGGGATTTCCTTGCACTCCTGCTTTTCCTGGGCACACGGGACAGGATCAGGGATGGACACCGGGATTTCCTTGCACTCCTGCTTTTCTGGGATGGAAACCGGGATTTCCTGGCACTGCTGCTTCTCCTGGGAACACGGGACGGGGTCAGGGTGTGGATCAGAGATGGAAACCGGGATTTCCTTGCATTCCTGTTTTTCCTGGGCACACGGGTCAGGGACGGACACCGGGATTTCCTTGCACTCCTGTTTTTCCGGGATGGACACCGGGATTTCCTTGCATTCCTGTTTTTCCGGGATGGACACCGGGATTTCCTTGCACTCCTGTTTTTCCGGGATGGACACCGGGATTTCCCGGCACTGCTGCTTCTCCTGGGCGCACTCCGCACCCTCGGAGCAGGGGACGGGGACGGGGACCGGGATCTCCTTGACCTCCTGCTTCTCCAGCGTCGGCTCCGGGCAGGATTTCTCCTCCGGGCGCGCAGCAGGCTCGGGGGTCGGGAATGCCGCGGGGAATTCGGTTTGCTGCTCCTGGGGCGGGCACTGGGGCACCGCAGATTCCCCTTTCCCCGCCTCTGGAATCGCCTTTTCCGCGCATTTCGGGGCTCCCGGGAGCGGCTCGGGGCAGGGCGCGGGCGCCGGGATCTGGGGCTCTCCCGGGCTCTGCTTTGGGGTGGTTTTACCCAGGCCGGGGGGCAGCGTGAGCTCCTGCTTGATTTGCATCTGGTTCAGAGACATCTCTGCGGGAAAACGGGATCACCTGGAAGGAAAAAAAGTGGGAATTTCTGGTGTCACCGGGAGGAGGGTGACACAATCCTGAAAAACCTGTTAAAAGGAAAAAAATAAAAAAAAAACCACCCGAGTTTTCCTCCTCTGCCCTTGGCTTCCCGAGGCTAAACCCAAACATTTCAGGACTTTTGGTGTGCCGGAAAAAAGAAGAACATAAATGTGGGGCCAATGGACTGGTAAACCCGAAACAATTCCTGCTTTTTGCCCCTCGATTTTCAGCTTTTCCTGGGAATTTGGAGCGCCAGGGGAGGTTTCTCGAGGCTCCGGCGAGCTGAGGGTTAAATTCCCAGGAGACAACTCCTCCTCCTCCTCCTCCTCTCGCTCCGGTCTCGCCCGGCCCCGGTGACAATGACAATGCCGGTGACAATGCCGAGCGTTCGGGTGACCCTGATTCGCTCCTTGGAAGGGAATTTTCCGGGATGGAGCGTCCCCGAGGTCCGGGATTGTCACCGCTGTCCCCTCCTGAGTCACAGCGGGCAGAGCGGATTTCTCCTCCCCGGCAATTCGGGGACAATTTAGGAACAATTCGGGGACAATTTGGGGACAATTTTGTGGCCGCCGAAGGCTCGCCGGGACCTCGGGAATTGCGAGGGCAGGAGAGAAAGGTGAGAATTCCAAAAGCGGGGTCGGAAGGGATTTGACCTCCCCAAGGCAGAGAGAGGGAAAATTCCTCCTCCCTTCCCTGAGGGGTTCCCAGCTCCTCCCACGGCCAATTCCCTCCTCTCTTCCCAATTTTTTTTTTTTTTTTTAAATCTGATAAGACCTCAATTAATTAATCAATTAATTAAAATCTCGCTCCTGACACGGGTGTGGTGGCGCACGGGGAATATTTTCACTCCTCGTCTCCCTGCGGCGCCCTCGCGCTCCCGAATTTGCCTTTTTCCCAAGGAATTCCTGGGTGAAATGGGAGTTTTAAAAATATTTTGTCGGTAAAATCACGGGAAAATCGATTTGGCAGGAGAGGGTTTGGTGTCCTTCCCTGGAGGGAGGAGATTCGTCCTTAAACCAACGGAATTCCAGCTGACCCGTGCCTCAGGAAGGGTCTAATTTAAGACTTAATTACCCTCTGATTTAGGCTTGGTCTTAATTTGCCTTCCAGAGCCGTCTCCAAGGCTGCCCCAATGCCCACAAATTCCCTCCTTTCCAGGAACCTTCTGCGTACCCCAAGGCACTAAATCCAACCTTGCCTGAAAGGCAGAACCCCCGATATCCCCCCAAAATCCCAGGATTCTCAGCCCCAAATATCCCCCAAAATCTCGGGATTCTCAATCCCAAATATCCCCCCAGAATCTCGGAATTCTGAATCCCAAACCTCCCCAAAAAAATCCCAGGATTCTCAATCCCAAACCTCCCCCAAAATCTCAGGATTCTCAATCCTAAACATCCCCCCAAAATCTCAGGATTCTCAATCCCAAACCTCCCCAAAAATCTCAGGATTCTCAATCCCAAAACTCCCCAAAAATCTCAGCATTCTCAGTCCCAAAACTCCCTGAGGAACCTCCTGATTCTCAACCCCAAACCTCCCCAAAAACCTCAGAACTCTGGATCCCAAGCATCCCCAAAACCCTCGGGATTCCCAATCCCAAACATCCCCAAAAGCCTCGGGATTCCCAGTCCCAAACATCCCCAAAACCCTCAGGATTCCCAATCCCAAACATCCCCAAAACCCTCGGGATTCCCAATCCCAAAGCTCCCCGAGGACCCTCGGGGTTCGGGACTCACCCAGCCGGTGCCGAGGGAGCAGCGGGAGCCGAGCAGGTGCCGGAGCGAGGAGATTTGGGATCTTTTATAGGGTTTGGAAGCCCTGCCTTCTGGGAATGAGTCCTGCTGGCTGATGAGCTCATTCTTTCACAAGAGCCTTGCCCGGCCGGGTTTTACACGTAGGCACTTTCCAGAGAGGATTCCGAGCTCGTTCCCCTGACTAATCCCGGTCAACCGTGGGATTTCTGCCTGGATAAAGGTCAGGGCCTCGGGTTGATGGAGTCACTGCAGACCCCGTTGAGGTTTGGGGGCTTGGTGGGGTTCGGTGCCACCTCAACCCATCCAGAAGTGGTTCCACAGCTAAAATCCCCTCTCCGATGTCTGAAATTCCCGGGATTTATTGGGAATTCCCACCTCAACCCACCCTGGGGTCATTCCACAGGTAAAACCCCCTCTGATGTCTGAAATTCCCGGGATTTATTGGGAATTCCCACCCCGGGGTCATTCCACAGGTAAAATCCCCTCCAACGTCTGAAATTCCCGGGATTTATTGGGAATTCCAACCTCAACCCCCCCGGGGTCGTTCCACAGGTAAAAGCCCCTCTGATGTCTGAAATTCCCGGGATTTATTGGGAATTCCAACCTCAACCCCCCCGGGGTCGTTCCACAGGTAAAAGCCCCTCTGATGTCTGAAATTCCCGGGATTTATTGGGAATTCCCACCTCAAATCACCCCGGGGTCATTCCACAGGTAAAACCCCCTCTGATGTCTGAAATTCCTGGGATTTATTGGGAATTCCCACCTCAAATCACCCCGGGGTCATTCCACAGGTAAAACCCCCTCTGATGTCTGAAATTCCTGGGATTTATTGGGAATTCCCACCTCAAATCACCCCGGGGTCATTCCACAGGTAAAACCCCCTCTGATGTCTGAAATTCCTGGGATTTATTGGGAATTCCCACCTCAAATCATCCCGGGGTCATTCCACAGCTAAACCTCCTCCAATATCTGAAATTCCTGGGATTTATTGGGAATTCCCACCTCAAATCATACCAGGGTCATTCCAAAGGTAAAACCCCCTCTGATGTCTGAAATTCCTGGGATTTATTGGGAATTTGGGATAATTTGCGCTTCTCTCCTCTGCTCTTCATCAATGAATCCCCCAAAGTGGCAAAAAAAATTCCCGAAAACCCTTTATTGGGACTGTGAAAAGCAGGGGTGGGTTTTCCTGGTAAAGACTTCATGGATTTCCTTCAACTTTCATTTCGGTCTGGAATCACCAGGAGGGATTTCCTGGAAACTCCAGGAATTTCCTACTGGAAAGGGCGGGCAGGGGATGCCCAGTTTGGAGCCGCCACCCCTGGAGGTGTCCAAGGAATTCCTGGAAAGGGGTTGATCCATCTAAAGATGGACCCGATGATTTTGGAGGGCTTTTCCAACCCCAGAATTCTCGGGATGAATCTCATTTTCCACGGAGACGCAGCTCTCACCCATCCAAATGGGATGGAGCAGGGAGCTGAGTTTCTCTCCAGGAATTTTTAACAATATCCAAGGTTTTTCCCCACCCAAATGGGATTTGGGGAACCGGCGCCACGGAATTCCAGGAGGGAATTTAAAAGGGTGTTTCAAATTAAGGGAACTCTGCGTGTGCAGTGCATTCCCTGAGGATTAGTCCAGGTGGGAAAAAAAAAATAAATTTATGGAGTGGGAAAACCCTCTGAAATCCAACCCCAATCCCCCAAATCTCCGGGATCCATCGGGACGCGGCTCCTGGAGACGCCGTGTCCCACCCAGACGGGAATTTCGTCACCTTTGGTCATGCCGGGCTCACCTCCGTGGCTTTTCCGGGGCTTTTATCGGATCAAGATCCCGACGCGATCGCTTCCAACAGGCTGAGCTGGTCCCACGTCACCTCCCGGAATTCCTGGGCAGCGCCTGGAAGTGTGGAGCAACTTCCTCTCTCAGCAATCCTTCTGGAATTTTCTCCCGTCCATGCGATTCCCGTTTTCCCCTGGCTCCTGCCTTGCTGCTCTCTCTGGGATAGGCTGGGTTTAATCTCCAGCTTTGGGAATCCCCCAGCCCAAGCCCCAGGCCTGACTCAGGCCTCGGCGGTGCCGATTCCAGGCTGGGATTAGGGCACTTCCCAGACCTGCCCGGCTGCTTTCGAGGGCTCGGAACCCAGATAAGCTCCTGGAATTGTGCCCTTCCCGCGGGGAGACGCAGGGAAGGAGATCAGAGCCCTTCAAACCATGGGGAGACGCAGGGAAGGAGATCAGAGCCCTCCAAACCATGGGGAGATGCAGGGAAGGAGATCAGAGCCCTTCAAACCCTGGGGTTCGGCGTGGCCCTGTTCCTGGAGGTGTCTGAGGAAAGCTCGGATGGGGCTCGGAGAAACCTGGGACAGTGGGAATTGTCCCTGGCCGTGGCACGGGGACGATCCTGAAGATCCTTTCCAACTCAAACCACTCCATGAGCCTCTGATTTTCTTGGATTCTCTGACTTTATTATTCCATGATTTTATGCTTCTGTTATTCTGTGATTCTCTGATCCTCGTAGCCTCTGATTTTCTTGGATTCTCTGACTTTATTATTCCATGATTTTATGCTTCTGTTATTCTGTGATTCTCTGATTCCATTATTCCATGATTTTCTGATTCCACGATTCTCTAACCCCATGATTTTACGATTCTCTGATATTCCCTGATTCTCTGATTCCATTATTCCATGATTTTCTGATTCCACGATTCTCTAACCCCATGATTTTACCATTCTCTGACATTCCCTGATTCCCTGATTCCATTATTCCGTGATTTTCTGATCCCACGATTCTCTAACCCCGTGATTTTACCATTCTCTGATATTCCCTGATTCTCTGATTCCATTATTCCATGATTTTCTGATTCCACGATTCTCTAACCCCGTGATTTTACCATTCTCTGATATTCCCTGATTCTCTGATTCCATTATTCCGTGATTTTCTGATTCCACGATTCTCTAACCCCGTGATTTTACCATTCTCTGATATTCCCTGATTCTCTGATTCCATTATTCCATGATTTTCTGATTCCACCATTCTCTAACCCCATGATTTTACGATTCTCTGATATTCCCTGATTCCTGATCCTGGTTTTTGCCTCGCCGAGGCCGGAGCAGCCGAGTTTGAGAGCGGGACAGGGAATTTCACCACCTCCAACCTTCTACCCGGATTTTTGTGCAATATTCCCGGGGGAATTCTCCTCCTCAGGTCGGAGCTCGGTGCTGTCCATCCCTCAGAGCCCTGGGCAGGGACAGGCCACCTCCACCTGCCCGGGACGTTTTTATTTAAGCAATAAATAATGGATTTCTGGAATATTTGGGTGCCAAATTTAAACCCCGAGCTTGCGACACCCAGGGATCAAAGGCAAACACTTCCCATGGCTGGGAGGGAGAGACCTAAACCTAAACTTAATCCTAAACCCTGTCTGGAGATCAAGAGATGTGGCCTGACCTTAAACTGGTTTGGATCCAGTCTGGAACTGCCCCGGAGGTCACTGGGCAGCAACCTCAGCACAAAAATTAAGGATATTCCCTAATTCCTGGCCTTAAACTGGTTTGGATCCAGTCTGCAACGGCTCCGGAGGTCACTGGGCAGCAACCTCAGCACAAAAATGATGGATATTCCCTAATTCCTGGCCTTAAACTGGTTTGGATCCAGTCTGGAACTGCCCCGGAGGTCACTGGGCAGCAACCTCAGCACAAAAATGATGGATATTCCCTAATTCCTGGCCTTAAACTGGTTTGGATCCAGTCTGGAACTGCTCTGGAGGTCACTGGGCAGCAACCTCAGCACAAAAATTAAGGATATTGCCCAAAGAGCAAGCCCCTGGAAAGGGAGGGAAGGTTTTTCCCGGAGGAGAGGTGGAATTGCTTTCCCCATCCCCGGGAATTGCACAAAAATCCCTTTTTAGTGGCACAGCAAAATCCACGGGAGCGAAACCTTGGGGAAAACGACGGGAGAAACGTGAGGGAACGGAGGGAACGTGGAGCTCCCGGTCCGTCCCAAATGCCACAGATCCCAGGGATCGCAACACCGCGGGGAAGGAAATTCCTGGACGGGAATTGCTGCTCCAGGTCCCGCAAATCCCAAATTTATCAGGGACCTCCCAGGTGATTCCCAGGAGTTATTCCAGGAGATCCAAACGGGAGCTGGCAGCTCCGTCCGAGATGTCACGAGGGCACCTCAGTGTCTCCAAGGGTCACGGAGCTCCTCTGCTTCACCCTGCCAAAAAAAAAAGGATCCGGATTTTGGGAAGTGAGGATCCCTCACCCAGGACTCTGTGGATGCTCCTTGACCTTTTTTCCATCCAGGATTTGGGGAGAGGATCAGATTTTTCGAAGGTGGGAACCCCTCCCTCAGGGCTCTGTGGATGCTCCCTCACCTTTTTGCCACCCAGAATTTTGGGATTTTTGTGCAGGGATCGGATTTTTTTTAGGAAATGATGACCCTTCCCTCAGGACCCTAAGGATGCTCCCTGACCTTTTTACCGCACAGGATTTGGGGAGAGGATCAGATTTTTTTGGGAAGTGAGCAGCTCTCCCTCGAGACTCCACAGTCTGATTTTTGCCATGCAGGATTTGGGGACTTTTATTTAGGGATCAGATTTTTTTGGGAAGTGAGCAGCTCTCCCTCGAGATTCCAGTCGCCCCCTGCTTTTTGCCATGCAGGATTTGGGGACTTTTATTTAGGGATCAGAAATTTTTGGGGAAAGAAGAGCCTTCCCTCGTGATTTCATGATTCTCCCGGATTTTTTTCCCCAGGATCCAGGACTTTTGTGCACGGAGGGGAGGATCCTGGGGAACTTTTGCCCCGCTGGATTTCAGCCGTGACTCAGGAGCCGCCGAACCGGCCCGGCCTCGCCCGGGCCTCTCCGGAGGGTTCGGCTCACGCCCATCTCGTGTCGAGTCCAGCTCCGGGCTGGACACGGCGGTGAACTCATCAAACAAAGGCTTAATTAGCACCTGCTGCGCGACTTAATTAGCACCTACAGAGTCTCCCGGTATCGGTCTGGAGCCTGGAGCAGCACCTGCCCCAAACTCCCTTCGTGTTGTCCCTGCAGGTGTCCAAGGCCGGGCTGGACAGGGCTTGGAGCAGCCTGGGAGGGTGGGAATTGTCCCTGCCCGTGGCGCGGGATGGAATTTAAGGTCCCCAAAAGAACTGGACAGCCCCAAGTGCTGCAGGACCCAAGGGTTGGATCTGGAGCGTCCGTGGTTTTTTCCTGGCTGGTTTTTTTTTTTCTGACAGGCTGGGAGTGTTGGGAATGTTGAGCCCATGGAGATCCCACAGCTCCTTCCAGGGTCTGCAGGGGACACAGGGAATGGGGTCAGGGGGACAGAGGGGGAATTGGAGTGGGATTTTGGGGAGGAATTGTTCCCTGTGAAGGCCTGGCCCAGGGAATTCCGTGGATTTCCCACCCCTGGAAGTGCCCAATTCCAGCCCGGGACAGCAGAAGGTGTTCCATGCAGAGGTTGGAACGAGAGGATTTTTATGATCCCTTCCAATCCAAACCATTCCATAATTCCACGATTTCTGTGCTTCCCGGGGTCCAGACAATTCCTATAAAACTCTGAGTTTCCCGGCTGAGTCACGGACCCAGGTCTGGGACTCTCCTGTAAAACCTCCCCACAAATCCCCCAAACTCCAGCCCAAAGCTTGGTCCCGGTTTTGAGTCCCATTTTGGGATTTCCCAGCCTGTTCCTGAGTCCTCCTGGGCTGCTCCTTGAAAACCTCCTGCTAATTCCCGGCCTAAATTAATCCCCGATTTCTTCTCTCCTTGAAAACCTCCTCCTAATTCCCAGACTAAATTTAGTCCTAATTTCTTCCCTGCTCCTTGAAAACCTCCTGCTAATTCCCAGCCTAAATTTAGTCCTGATTTCCCCCGCAGGGCTGTGATTGCCTCACTGAAACCCCACAGCTTCTCCAGCAGCCATCCCATCAAAGAACCCAACTCCCGATTGCTTCATCCCCGCTCCGGAGCTCACTGGGAATGAACTCGCCGCAGTTCAGCCTTTCCCAGGTTTTCCAGCCTTTGCCAGGATTTTCATGGAAAGTGGAGCAGCCTTGGCGTCACCCAGGGAGGAATTGGGGTACAGAGCCAGGTTTCAGCTTTTCCCGATCTCTTGGAAAAGGATAAAATCCCTTTTTAAAAAAAATTTTTTTTTGGAATATCAGCTCCGTGCTGCTCCTGGTGCCACTGGGAAAGGCAATTATTGGTTTTTGAGCTAAAAAAAAAAAATTAAGGATTTATCTTGGATTTTCTTTATCTTGGATTTCCGCCTTTGGAGCCGATGGATGGAAGCGCTGAGAGAAGAAAAATCGGTGCTGAAACCCCAAGAAAAGCTGAGCTTTGAGAAGTCACCAGGGTTATTCTGACCTTAAAGCCAGGCTTAACCTCCCCCGAGCCTGGGCCAGTACAAAGAGCTCCTAATTAGAGAAACCAAGAGTTAATTAAGCAATAAAACCCTTTTAGGGTGAAGCAAGAGGGACCCGGGTGAGGAGCTTCATTCTCATTCTGCCCTGAGCGCTGTTAAATCGCCCAAAATGTGAATTTACTCTTAATGAGAGAAGTTTTCTTGTCTGCAGCTCGTTTGCAGCTCTTTAATTACAAATTAATTAAATTAATCAAATTGCTCTGGTCCCTGCTCGTCCCCTCATGTTTCCTTTGGTCCCTGACCTTCCCTCCCTGTCCCGTGCCCGGAATGGTTTTGGATGATTTGGGGTGGTTTGGGATGGATTGGGATGATTTGGGATGGTTTGGAAAGGTTTGGGATGGTTTGGGATGATTTGGAATGATTTGGGATGGTTTGGGATGGTTTGGGATGATTTGGGGTGGTTTGG